>OVAV01002506.1:0-11132 GCA_900406375.1 Iberis amara
ATTGCTCAAAGATTACTTAAACACATGCTATAAAATTTGGTCTCACAAAATAATTTCACCTAGTTCAAAATATTTTTAAAAAAAACATGAATATAAAACTTAAAATTGTAACTAAAGGGACTTGAACCAATATTATGGGTGGGTTATAGCTTACTAAACTACCAATTAAGCTGTTAATCTTTTAATCATTTCCATACAAAAAAAATTATGTGTAATTTGACATAGGTCAAGTGACCTACCAATCTTGTTCCTGGGTCCGCCCATGAGTATAGTAATATGTATAAAAATCTCAAAGCATTAATGGGTTAAGAATGTATAAATGTGCAACTTCATCAAACTTATTTGCATCCGCTAACTCTGTCATGAAGTTCAATGAGCTCAATTATGTTGAATGGTCTGAACAGATCAGGTTTACGTTCAGTGTAATGGCAATGGACCTTGCAATACTAATAAATTATATTCCTATGGAGATTAAAGAAATTAAAGAACCAACTTGTTAAACTCATAAGTCTTGGAAGTGCCAACAACAGTAAAGAAAAACCAAGTAAAAAACACAAGAACAATGAAAATAATTTCTTTAAAGAAATGAAGTGTTTCTTTTGCAAGAAAATGGGACACTTCAATAAAGATTGTCTAAAAAGAAAGACATGATTCTAAAAGAAATAAAAACATCAAAGCGTTGTTTACTTAGAATTGACCTTATAGAAGTGCATAATAATACTGGGATACTTGGTGGTTAAATTTTGGTGCTTCTACTCATGTGTCTCATATTAAACAGGGATTAAGTTCACTCCAGCCCATAAGAGGAGTTAAACAGTACTTGTTCATGGAGAACCGGATGAAGGCACTATATGAAGGCATTGCGACTTATAGATTGATTTTAGACACTAAATGTCATATGGATCTTGAAAGGTGTCTTTATATGCCCAAATATAGTAGAAATCTTCTTTTCATAAGTTGACTGAACAATTTAAGATTTGATTTTAAGATTGGACATGATGTTTTCTCATTGTACCGGAATGATTACTTTTATGATAGTGATACTTTATTTGATTCTTTTTATCGGTTCAATCTTGATGCAAAATTTTCTGAATCCTTATTTGATATTGATCGTCAAGGCATCAAACGTAGTGCATCTGATGAAAATCATGCTTACTTGTGGCATCAAATATTGTGTCATATTTCCAAAGAAAGGATTATGAGGTTGGTAAAGAATGAAATTCTTCTTTAGTTGGATTTTTGTGACCTTAATATGTGTATAGAATGCGTTAAAGGAAAGCAAACTAAACATACTACAAATAAACAAGCCACGCGAAGCACGCAGCTTCTTGATATAATTCACACCAACATTTGTAGCCTTTTCGATGCTCCTTCGTGGAGTGGTGAAAAATACTTCATCAGCTTTATTGATGATTACTCTTGGTATGGATATACATATCTACTACATGAAAAGTTCAGGTTTGTGAATGTCCTAGAGGTATTCATTAACGAGGTGGAAAGGCAGTTAGATAGAAAAATAAAAGTTGTGATATCTGATAGAAGTGGTGAGTTTTATGGAAAGTTCAATGAAAATGGACAATGTCCTCGTCCATTTGAAAAGTTACTTGAAAAGATAAGCATTTTTGTACAATATACAATATCCAGTACTCCTCAATATAATGTTGTAGCTGAAAGGCAGAATGATACTTTAATGGATATGGTTAGGAGCATTATAAGTACTTTTTCATTACCTCCTTCGTTGTGGATATATGCATTAAAGTCTACAACATATGTTCTGAACCGGGTTCATAGTAAAGCAGTTCCTAAGCCCCTTATGAATTGTGGACGGGAAGAAAACCGGGTTTAAGACATCTTCGTGTATGGGGCTGCCCAGAAGAAGTAAGGATATATAGCCTACATGAAAAGAAATTAGATTCAAGGACTGTTATTGAATTTTTCATTGGCTATTTTGAAAAATCGAAGGGGTGTATATTTTATTGTCCTAACCATAGTACGAGAATAGTTGAGTCGGTAATGCTAGGTTCTTTGAGAACGGTGGGAGTGGTGAAATATATAACGTGGACATTAAAAAGGTACAGGTTAAAGTTAATTCACCTATAGTTGCACATATAGTTGCACCTAAAGTAATTGTTCCGATTGTTTTACCACAAATAGATGAGAAAATAGAACAACATAATGATGTACCAATCCCAATAGTCGAAAGTACAATTAATGAACCTGTCATAGTTTATAGTTAAGTTAGTTTTTTAATATCTGAATATCCGATCGGGTTTTGTTATCCGAACTAAATAATTATATTATCTGATCGATTATTTTACTTCATCCAAATCCGATTTTTTGGATCAGTTTCGAGTTTGGATTTGGGTTTCGGATATTATTCCAACCCTAATTCAAGAAGTGAATAGTGTACCACAAAGTCAATTAAGACGATATGAAAGAGAAAAAAGATCTGCTATACCCAATGATGTGTGGTTTATGATACTGAAAGTGAATGCGACTTAAGCATTGTTGAAGATCAGATCTCATTCCAAAAAGCCACTCAAAAAGATAATTATGAAACTGGTTAAATGCTGCAAAAGAAGAAATAAAATCTATGAATGATAATAGAGTTTGGAACTTAGTAGAGGTTCCTGACGATTTCAAAACCATTCGTTCTAAATGGGCCTTTGAGACAAAACATGACTCAAAAGGTAACATTGAAAAACGCAACGCTCGCCTTGTGGCTAAAGATTTCACCCAAAAAGATGGCATTGACTACAAAGAGACTTTCTCTATGGTTTCTAAGAAGGATTCTCCTAGGATATTTTTGGCTTTGTGGCTTATTATGACCTTAAGCTTCACAAAATGGATATGAAAACCGCATTTTTGAATGGTGACCTTGATAAGGAAGTATATATTGACCAACATGAAGGGTTTGTGGCCATAGGAAAAGAAAATATGGTGTGTAAACTGAGAAAGTTAATGCATGGACTAAAACAAGCTTCCAGACAGTGGTATTATAAGTTCAATGATACTATCACGTCATACGGTTTTGTAGAGATCATCGTTGATTGATGTATCTACATTAAGGCCAGTGGGAGCAGATTTGTGATATTAGTCTTCTATGTTGATGATATTTTGCTTGCTGCAAATGACATGGGCATTCTGATTGATGTAAAGAAATATCTCTCTAAGAACTTTGAAATGAAAGATATGAGTGAGGCATCTTATGTAATCGGAATAGAAATACTTCGAGATAATCACAAGGATTGTTAAGTTTGTCTTAGAAAGGATATATCAATAAGACTTTAGAGAGATATAAAACGGCAAAATGCTCCGCAGGGATAGCTCCAATTCAGAAGGGTGATAAATATATTAAAATGCAATGTCCGAAAAATGAATTGGAGCGTAAAAAAGTGGAATGAATTCCCTATGCATCAGTGTTTGGGAGTCTCAACTATGTTCAGACATGTACTCGACTAGATATCAACTTTGTTGTTGGTATGTTGGGTCGATATTAAAGTAATCCCAGGAATGGACCACTAGAAAGCTACAAAGAAGGTTTCAGGTACTTGCAAGGCACCAAAGAGCACATGCCGAGGTATCGGAGATCTGATCACCTAGAGGTCAATGGATATTCAGATTCAAATATGCCGAATGCGTTGATAGTAGAAAATCAACGTTTGCCTATTTGTTCCTATTATATGAGGGAGCAATTTCATGGAAGAGTGAAAAACAGTCTGTCATTGCTACTTCCACGATGGAGGCTGAATTTATGGCATGCTTTGAGGCCACAATCCAAGCATTGTGGCTGCAGAACATTATCTCAGGATTTGGGACTGTTGACAGTATAGCTAAGCCGTTAAGAATTTATTGTGATAATTCTGCAGCAGTCTTCTTTTCAAAGAATGACAAGTACTTGAAGTGTGCTAAGTACATAGAGTTGAAGTACTTATCTGTCAAAAAAGAAGTACAGCAACGTAGAGTGTTGTTTGAGCATATTAGACGTATACGATGGTAACGGATCCGTTAACTAAAGACCTTTCATCCAAGGCGTTCATTGGCCATGTAGAGCGTATGTGTGTTATAGATAATTCTTTGTTATATAGTTATCACATGCTCATTATGTGTATGACACTATAAATTCACTTGTTAAGTTTTTGTTTTATGAATATGCTATCATTAAGGATGCGTATACACTTATGGTTATGGATAACATATAATTTTGAGGTTTAAGGTTCTTCTCAATATAAAAGACAAAAAATTGCAATTGGTTTGTGATACATGGGAGGAACCATATCTCTTAATGATATGCAACCGCCATGATTCGATCAATTCTGATTTTTAAAGCTAATTGAACTTGATATAAAACTGAACATTAAAGTTAGTAAACTATGATTTAATAATAAAGTTCAATTTCGTATTAAACTTAAGGATTCTAAAATTAAAGACGACACTATGTTGGATCGGTTTCGGATAAAATTCATTAGAATTCAGGTGTATTGATAACCTCTCCCATTACCATGTTAAAGTCTCTCCATTATATATATATATATATATATGTTTATTTTTACGTATTTAAATTGAAAGTTTTGAATGGAATGGTTTAAGTTGAGTTTCTTTTATGTGATATAAATATCACAACTAAGGCAACAAGTTACTCAACAACAAAAATCAAAAACTGTTGATCAAAGATAAGAATGAGGAGAGTATAAATAGGTGTGATTTTCTCCGTCAAAGTACACACATTGAAAAGTAATAGAAAGGTCTAAGGGGAGAGAAAATCAATTGTAGCATTGATTCTATTTAGCGATCAAAGCATGGATCAACAAGGGTAGTAGTTTCTTTCTTCTGCAATGAGAAAGAGTTTGTGATTGAATCAAAGCATGAATTAAAACAAGTCTAGATGATTTTGGGAATTAGATTTCGTAAATAGAAATCATTACAGATTGTGTTGCACCTTTTAGCACATATAGTGCATTACTTCCTATTCTTTTACCTGCCGTGATTACTACAATTCTTCGCCTTTAGAACTCCATTTCCTCCCCTGAATCCACAACCTCGATGTTCTAACATTCTTAATGAAATCAAATTTCTTGATATCTCTACATATGTCTAAGATCAGAAAAAACATAGTACCATATGGATTATGAAATCTAATAGATCTTATTCCCCTACCGCATAATCAGAGATGTTTGTCATCTTTACTCTACCTGATACTACTTTTTTTGACCGGTCATGTTTTCATTATTGATTAAAGAGAGTAACCAAAGTTTTATAAGATTTTGTCACTACTTCAGATTGCAACAGAGTCTTCTGTACACCTATTGGCATTTTTGGTTTTAGCTCCAAAAAATATATTCATCATTGTAAAACAAAGTGATGACTATTCATTGATAAAAATGATAGTAATATTTCCTACTTGGCTAAGACAAGCACCTAAAAAACAAATATCTTTGCTAAAACTAACTCTTTCTCATATGAAATTACAAATTTTCAAGAAATGTTTATTAAAACAGTTATGTATTAATGTATATACCAATGCATTGAAGCTTGTTACTATATATAGTAACGTTTATATTCTTTGTTTATTCAATTGTATACATTACATTAAAAACATGTACTTTCGTGGGAAATGGTGGATACCGTTTTGTATACAAGTTGACTTTTAAAAATAAATAGTATAACAAGTGGTGGTGGTCTAGTGGTTTCCATTTGAAGATGAGTTGTTATGTTGTTTTAGGTTAGAAATTGATTTTTCACATGTGCAAAATTGTTAAATCATTTCCATTTACCAGTCGAAAGAGAAATATTAGAACAAAGTGACGGTGGTCTTATAGCTTCCATTTGAAGATGATTTCTCATGTTGATTTAGGTCCGATATCATTTCCATTCAAGTATGAAATTGTTATTTGGTGAAGATGATACTATGCTTTTATGTTCATTGAAAAATGAACTATTAGAAAATTTCATACTCATATAGTGGTAACAGTTTAGTGGTTTCTATTTAAGGATAAGTTGTCATGTTTTTTAGGGTAGAAATTGATTCCGCTCATGTGTGATATCGTTAAATAATTTCCCTTGACGAATCAAAATATGAATATTATAACAAAGTGACATTGGTTTAATAGTTTCCATTTGTAGATGAATTCTCATGTTGATTTAGGTTATATATTGATTTTGTTCAAGTGCGAAATTGATATAAGATGAAAATGGTATTAATAAACAAGATTTTAGTGAATCTTATCTACCAAGCAATCCTAGAACTACTCATTTGTCATTGCAATGATTAGGAGTCAATCCAAATTGGGGGCAACAAACTCATAACACCTACGAGAAGCATGTTTAGTCTAAGTTCATTAGATTGGTTGGTTTAAAACTAACATGCTAACAAGAATAAACTTAAAAGTTAACAAAAGTCAACAAAACAAAAAATTCAATAAAATTTAGCAAAAGTCCACAAAATACTAAAATTCAAACCAAGATTAAAAACTAAGCAATGAGTTAAGGTACTTGACTTAGGTTTTCAAGTGAAGTCCTATGATGCTCATGCAATGAAATAAATGCTAATCCTTGGTCTAAGACTTCCTTAAATAGACTAATTCACTCTCATGACATTAATCTCTTTCCTAATCATGCAACAAACACAATATATTGGTTAATCACATAAACAAGAAGCAATAACTTTTAATCTATTCAACCACTAAACTTCCTAATATAATCTCTTGGCTAGCTATGTGACATTTAGTATTCAAATAATTGGTTCAAGCATTTTCACAAACACCTTTCAGACATGATTTTGCCTATGATTTAGAAATGAATGATCAAGTCAACTCTAGCATTAAGAAGATCACATGAATGAAGATTTAAGTAAATTAAGCCTTAAGAACCATATTCCAACACCTAATCACCCTGATATTCCTATCTCATTTGCTTATGAAAAGACTATTCACTAATCATGATGCAACACAAAATCCAAGAATATAAATGTATTTAATCATCATCTAAACAATAAATAACAAGAAATAAGAAAAGAGAACAAGAAGAAACAAGATTTAACTTAAGATTCAAGGTTTTACACAACAAAGGAAAGTAGGACAAAAGTAAAATGCAAGTTATCTTGAAATTAAGTTTAAAACACACACACACACACATATATATATATATATATGCTCTTGAAAATGGTATTGGGTTAACCCAGTTGAAATTGGGTAAAAAGCTGATAAACATTGAAATGTGGAGTTGAAAAAGCCTGGTATCGGTCTGACGAAACCGGTACACGAAACCGGTATAACTCATTGTCTTGGATTCTCCTCGATACCAGTTTAACCAAACCGGTATATAATGCCATTACATCTTCCCCTGCTTCGGACCAGTTTGTCTGGACTGGTACAGCAAACCGGTATTGTTGTACCGGGTTGTTGTTTCTGTTTTAAATCGCCAGTATTGCCTCCCATCTTCAATTCCTCTTGATATCGGTTTGCACAAACCGGTATATGAACCTAGTACAAGCCTTAAGTTGGTCATTTTTTGCTCTTCGATTGCTTTTCAAGCTCCCTTTGATCGCTTTTCAAGCTCCATTGATCTAATCTTTGAATTTCTCCACTTTCAACACCTAAAACATGAGATAATATGCGATATGCAACCTAACATGCCTAAATGCCACTTAAAATATTAGAATGCAATCTAAAATAGTAAGTAAAATGCATTAAATACACAATATATCAGGTATCATGTTTTTAAGTTTATTAAAAAAAAGTTCGATGAATTTACTATGCGAAGATATCATTCATTTTAAAAATAAAATAGGGTATCGATTCTTAGCTCTTCTTAATTTTTTAAAAAAGAGGAACATTATAAAGAAAAGAATTATATATAATATGTAGATCTAATCAGGTACAATATAGTATCATAAGGTTTTTTTTAACAATATTCGTAAAAAGATAAGAGCATAGCTTCACCCAATCCATCAATCTCTATTTATGGTTTATATTATTTTTAAAACTTAAAATTTACAATATATAAGTAAGAAATTTCAACTAAGGTTCCTTTCTAATTCATCAAGTTTTCTCCTTCGTTATCTAAAAAAATATTTTAATTATGTGTTACTAGCTCAATTTTAAAATACCAAAAATATAATCTAAAATATGTTGTGGTCCATGATATGAAGAGATAGACGAGTTTCAATCTAAAAAATTCTACATCAACAAAAAATAATTTTTCATTTTTTTAATACGTGATATATTTAAATTTGGCTATATATATGTAAGGAAACATATATTTGAATAATATAGAACATAATCAATCATTTAAGAAGATAAAAACATTTGTTAACTTATAAAGTATCAAATCATGACAAAAAAATCTTATATAATATCAAATCAAGCAGATAGTGTTCACATTGATATAAGAGATAAGATTGTTGTATTTTAATGCTGAAAAGGAAAAATATCTTGTAGTTAAGATAATAAATCTTTGGTTTACAACGTATCAAACCCTAAAATGTGATCCAAAGCCATCCATTTGCTCTCTATATAGTCACTTATTCTCTCTAATCTCTCAACCAAGTGATCTCATCTAAATCCTAAAATTATTCGATTGTATCTTTCACACAAATGCTTTTTCATCACATGTGGCTGTTCTCACTAGGTTGAGAGGACTGGACAAGTATCAAGAGTTGATGAATCTTTGCATTAGTCAATGGTTGATACTTGTGCAATCTTCTCAACCTAATGAAAACAAGATATATGTAAATAGTGTAGAACTAGACATGTTGTTTTTGTTTGAAATTTTGTTATGGAGCTTATTTTTATTGAACCTCTACATCAATATAGTAAGCATGCAAGTACGTACATACGTATTAGCAAGTTAACATAAGTAGAAACAAAAACCAAATAAGAGATTATGTCTTGACAATGCGAGGTGATGAAATTCATGGCTCATAAACATTTCGATTTTAAAATTAATTTCCTATATATATATAAGTTTTTCTTTTTTATTGGTTTAATAGTGAGATATGTAAATGAAAAAAAAATTTGGAGGCTTAAACAAATGCTTTTTTTGGCTCTCCTCATTCTCAGCCATGTGTATTGAGATTTGGTTAATGTTGATTTCTTGATATCCCGACAAAGTATTTGATTTGTTAGAAATACACGAGTTAATCATATGTGATTTATGAGATCACAAATTTTTGGTTGTGGAGTATATATATATATATATATATATTGTTGTTTAAAAATAAAATAACTCATCATATGTTCGAGTGATATATGAGACGGAATAAAATATGATATGGTCTAATACTTTAAGATAGACGAGCTTCAATCTAAAAATTCTAAATCAACAAATAATAATTTTTCATTTTTCTTTCATGCGCGACAAATATTTCAATTTTGTTATATATATATATATATATGTAAGAAAAAATATATTTGACTAATATAAAACATAATCAATCATTTAAGAAGAAGAAAAAGCAATAATAACATTTTTTATCTTATATATTACAAAATCAAACACATAAAGTTCACATTGATTTATGAGATAAAATTGTTGTATTTTATTGCTTATAAGGAAAAATATCTTGTGACTAAGATAACAAATCTTTGGTTTACAACTTTTCAGAACCTAAAATTTGATTCAAAGCCATCCATTTGCTCTATATATAGTCACTTATTTTCTCTAATCTCTCAACTAAGTAACCTCATCTAAACTAAAATTATTTGATTGTATCTTTTAGAAAAATGTTATCTTATCACATGTCGCTGCTCTCACTTGGTTGAGAGGACTGCACATGTATCAAGAGATGATGAATCTTTGCATTAGTCAATGATTGATACTTGCACAATCTCTCAATGGAATGAAAACAAGGGCTATCTAAATAGTGTAGAATTTACACATATTGTTTTTGTTTGATATTTTGTTGTGGATCCCATTTTTATTGAATATCTACTTCAAGATAGTTAGCATACAGGTAAGTACGTATGTACTAGAAAGTTAGAGTAAGTAGAAACAAAACAATGTTCGATTGTGAAATTTATGGGCATAAACGTTTTTGCTTTTAAAACTAATTTCCTATATATATATATATAAGTTTTTTTTGTTTAAGAGTGGCATATGTTAATGCAAAAAAATTTGGAGGCCAAGACAAATTCTTTGTTTGGCTCTCCTCATACTTGGTCATGTGCATTGAGATTCGGTTTAAGTTAATTTCTTGATCTACCAACAAAGTATTTGATTTGTTAGAAATACACGAGTTAATCAAAGGTAATTAATGATATCATAAATTTCAGTTTTAGAGTTAATTTTTATAATATATACATACTAATATAAAAAATTTTGAAGTTAGAACCAGTGTTATATTGTTACATTTATATTCTTTGTTTATTCAATCGTATACATTACGTTAAAAAAGCCGTAGTTTGTGGGAGATGGTGGATACAGTTTCGCACTTATGGACGAGAGAACAAGTTGACTTTTAAAAATAAATAGTATAACAAGTGTTGGTGGTCTAGTGGTTTCTATTTGTAGATGAGTTTTAGGTTGTTGTAGGTTTGAAATTGATTTTTCACACGTGCGAAATTGTTAAATCATTTCCATTGACCACTCGAAATAAAATATTAGAACAAAGTGGCATTGGTCTAATAGTTTCTATTTGAAGATGAGTTCTCAGATTGATTTAGGTCAGATATCGATTCCGCTCAAGTACGATTTTGTTTTTTTTTTAGTTGAAGATGGTACTATGCTTTTAAGTTCATTGAAAAATTTTATAAGTGAACAATTAGAAAATTTCATACTCAGGTGATGGTGGTATTCTAGTGGTTTTCACTTACGGTTAAGTTGTCATGTTGTTTTAGGGTAGAAATTGATTTCGCTCATATGCGAAATTATTAAATTATTTCTCTTGACAAATCGAACTAGGAATATTATACCAAAGTGACAGTGTTTTAATAGTTTCCATTAGAAGATGAGTTCTCATGTTGATTTTGGTCATATATTGATTTTGTTCAAGTGTGGAATTGATATAAGTAAAAACTGGCATTATGCTTTTAAGTTCAATAAAAAATTTGATAAATATAGGATTTAACATATTATTTTTTTATAAACATTTCACAGTAAATATATATATAGATATATATATATATATATATATA
>OVAV01002508.1:0-11130 GCA_900406375.1 Iberis amara
CGCAAAGAGGTGAAATGAGCCGATCAATTCATATTTATAAGCATTCATGCGGTTTTCCAGTTGAGCCAACCGCGTCTCAACCGTCTAATCAGAACACGCCAACACATCGATTCGTGGTTTTCTTCAGAAACCTGCTTAGGCGCATTATTTCGCATAATCGCCCACGTTGTGATGCGATCATCAGTCCAGATAAACGCTCACACGCGCGCGTGTTCTCGCACACGCATGGTCCGACAGACATAACTGCCGACAAACATAATTGCTTTGGCAGAACCCGACAATTATAACCTCACCGACCATGCTACCAAATTCCACCAACTTTCACCAACCACCGACAAAATCCACCTTTATCCCGGATTTCTCGGAATCAACTCATCTTTCCGATTTAACTTAGTTTTTGACCGGATTTCCTTCTTGATAGCATTGTCCAGCTCAAAACTTGACTGAACATGCACATACANTCCCAAATCCAGACAAAGATGCTTGTCAAGCATCCCAACCATGGTACCTATGCATGGTCTAAGGGGGTTCTAGCATCATTCGGTCCATCCANTACACAAACATATTCCCACCTTGATCAAGATCTAAGTCGTGATCTGATCTTTCTTCTTCGATCTTCTTTGATCGATCTTCCCAAATCCAGACAAAGATGCTTGTCAAGCATCCCAACCATGGTACCTATGCATGGTCTAAGGGGGTTCTAGCATCATTCGGTCCATCCAACCGGTCCACTCATATCCTCAACTACACCCAACCCCCTACATAGCTCTTATGACATTTTCCAGAATTCCACCAGTATACATTACATGTGTTTGAGGAGTCACTGCCTATTTAATTATTAATTATAAAAATTAATAATAAATAGACAATGACTATAATTAACTCAATCAAATGATGCATACTTTCTCAAACCAATCAAGGAACAATGCAAACACGTAGCATTATTCCCGAACTGATTCATTTTCCTTAGCATTTTTCCGAAAATTTCCCAACATACGGATTTAACCTCTTGGTTTCCGAATTTTATGTTCTGATCCGGCCAGCCCGGGCATAGTTCAGTTCACGGGCGCTACACAATGCCCCTCAAAGTACCCAAACAGAGGGAAAATGCGAAGGAGGATCGGAGGACAAAGGCAGTATCGTCAATCGTCGCCGGGTAAACATCGGAGGATGGCAATACTTTCAGCACAATGTCTCTGCAATAAAAGCACACCATCACAAGGCTGAATCGAGCGCCAACTGGTCCACACCCTCACAATTCACCGAATAGCACGATCACTTTCGAGGAATGTGAAAATGTCGGAATCGATACACCACATAGCGACCTCCTCTTAACCGACCTCGTCATAAAGGACCTCAATCTCGCAAGGATCCTCATCAACACAAGAAGTACCGTTAACGTAATCTTCCGCGATACGCTGAATAGGATGGCCATTAGTTTATCCGAAATCACGCCCACGCCAAAACTACTCACTAGCTTCTCTGGCACAATAGCCATGACTCTCAGATCGATTCAACTCCCTGTCATGGCCAAATAAATCATGAAAATCATCAATTTCGCTGTACTCGACGATCCTGCCATCTATAATGTGATCATGGGAACGCCTTGGATAAACTCCATAAAGGCAGTCCTATCGACCTATCACTCAGGCATCAAGTTACCGACTCCCTACGGAATATCCAAAATCTAAGGATGCCAAAAACAATCGCGACTATGCTTCCTATCCGAGTATAAACTAAGACGAGTCGCAACGACACCCTTGATCAGACCAAAACGAGTGAAGACAACTCAGCCGCTGGCTGAAAACGCTCCGGAAGAAGCTGAAAACGCTTTGGAAAAAGATGAACCAGATTCGTCCATTTGAGAAACGGCTTAATCCAAGGATCAAACTTCCAAGCCCAACATCCCTCACAAAACAGTGCAACCGACACCTGAAAAAGTCATCGACCCAACTGTAGCCACCGCAACTAAAACGGATGACGCAACACCGCCAAGCGAGTAATCACACACGGCAACAAACTGAACTACAAGATGGTTTGATCTCTGGAAAAGGGGGGGGGGGGGGCTACGTATACGTAAACTCGTATACTACCATATTTTAAAATATCTGCATTCCTATACTCGATATTTTTGAAACTTTTCAACAATAAGAAAAACGCATCTTTACTTAGAAATTTAGCCATTTTCTTACAAACATATTCGATTCTACTTAAAAACGCCCAAGTAACAACAAGAATCATCGTATAACCCAGAAACGGGAGTCATACGAAAACCTTCCTTAACAAAATTCAACTAAACGTGTTCCTCATTCACAAGGACAAACACGCCTTTCAACGAATGGCAGGAATATCTCTCAAACACGTTCTAAACGTAGAACCTTCGAGTGGAAAAAGAACTTTTAGAAAAATCGAGACGTCGCGAACTCCCGAAAATAAACTTCCAAGCTCGCACAAACACAGTCGCCATATATTATAAAACCAAAACGAGCAAACACTCGCTCTTATATCAGACCCGTAGATTGGCCCCGACGGACGAACTAGTCACTTAACCTCTCGTAAGATTGGTTCGCATACATCCAACACAAGGATAAAGCGCTATAAAAACCGAAATTTTGGTCAGGACTTCCGAACGACTGAGAAATTTTCTTTGGAGAGATGCTCAGTTCCCAATCGATACAAGTGATATAATCCGAGAACCTATCTCATACTCCAATATCAAGACGAAACTAGGTCAAAATCGCAAACGGGATACGTAAGCCGGAATAGTCACTGCTCACCCTAAAACTGAGAGTAAGCCTAGGTCTTACCCTAAACCCAGTACACTGGTCTCTAACATATCTAGACATAGTATCTAACCGATACGAGATCCATAAGCTTGTCTCTTTGCTAACACTTTCAAATAGAACCCGAGAACTAAATTTTTCAAAAACTCGCACCCGAAACGGACATGCGAATGTAGCGACCACCCGAGAGTCAGGTATTTGATGATGACTCATCATCTTGTCTCAATAACTAGTCATATATTCACATAACATAATATATTTACAAAAATCCGCAAGGCAACAGGGATTTAGAGCCACCTGCAGCCAATCCCGACAAACTAAAAACGGCCACACTCGACCAAAACCATGATCTAAACAGGGAACATACTCCCTTTATACATAAACTTGCGCTCCTCATGAGTCACATTCAAAAAATCCAGAACACGACCAATCGCCACCAAGCGGGTTTGGATCTTGGTTCACTGCCTCCTCATCACCGTGTGCGGCAGTCCCAACCTCCTCCGAATCAGGAGAGACGGGAATCAGAGCCAAGTGCTCCCAAATCCTTTCTTCGAATCAGAGGGATCGAAGACTCTGTGATGACTCCACAAGGAATCCACAAAACCGCGACACTCGCGGTATTCCCCAAAGGTTTGGTGTGCATGCTTAAGCTGTTCAAAATAGAACGTAAACTGGGCTGAACGATCTGCCACGATTGAAGCAACCTCACACTTACCGCGCTTGATCGCATGACGAACCTGGGACACTTGTCTCAGCGCCAATTCCTTCTCAAGAAGGGAGACTGCTTCGATCTCCTTCTTCAGGCAAGAATTCTCCTCCTCGAGTTTCTCGGCCTTAAACCGAGTCGTCCTCGCTTCCACATCGCTTGCCCTAAGAGCCTCGTCCATCGCATGGAGACCCTGTCAAAAGCCCTCTAAAAATTAGAAAAAAAGAAAATCATACGAAGAAAACTAAGTCGTATAAGCGAGAACTAACCCCATGCACAAACGCGAAGCCTCAACATATTGCTTCGAGCTCAAGAACCCTTCTTTAGTAGCGGGTCGAGTTGGCATGATGTTCGGAGGATCATATAAGGAGCCTCTGAAGGACGGCAGCGAAAGTTGACTCAAACCATCTCCAAGGAGATTGTCACACCATGCCCTGGAAGGCAACTCCCCACCAACATGGGCAGTACTACCCTCATTAAACGTATCATGCATGTTGGTAGGAGACCTTTCCCTCTCTCTCGGGAGGCATCTCGTACGAGGTAAAACGTTCTATTACCGCATCAGCTTCCTCTTTCGTGACAATGTGAGGACGAGCTCGAGCGTTGTGATACTCGACCGCGTTACGAACTCGCTGCAGAGAGAAATAACCCAATGAAATGGACCGCCTCGTAGAAGGTCCCTAACGACGAACATGTCTTCTAGGTGCAGAGGAAGGAGATCAAAAAGTGCATAACACAAAAAATAATAAGTTAGACGTCGGAAAACTAAAAACGATCAAAATATCCAACCACGGTCCCTTTCGGACCCCATCTTCGCCTAATATGGGGAAGGTATTCCTCCTCCACACAGGCGCTATATATACAAACGAAAAAATATCGTTTACTCCAACTATGGAAGTTGGACGTAAACGATTATATCACCGACATACGACTCCGCGTTATCAAGTAATAGTGGAGCGATTTATTCATCCTCTTCGGCTAGAGGAAAGCCGTCAGATAATCAGCATCTAAATCCATACCTTGTTTGTAACTCAGAACTAGGATGCCGATAAACCATATTGATTTAAAAACTTGACTATAACTCCCGGTATGGTAAACCATAGCCAGCAAAATAACAAGTGCGCCTCGTAACACGTAAACCAACTGCAAGGCAGAGAATTAGCCTCATCTCCATTCTCGTTCATTCGGAACAACATTTCTTCCGAAATTCTGTAGAATTCCCGAATAGTGGCCAGATAAGATGCTCTACATCCACTCGGATTGTCGACATCTTTGTTGAACTTAGGCCTCGGCAGGCCCCACCACTTAGGTGGTGGAGCCACCATGCAACACGTTGCGCTCCAATATGCTTCCACCTCCTCCGGGTCGATCGAGTGTTTCAAAACTCATTTTTTGGCACGACGCCATCACCCCAACTTTGCAGGATTTCTAACATAAAGATAGACGGTGAAGCATTCGCAGCAACTCCCGTATCAGAATCCACAACGAAATTAAGAAAACAACAAAGGAATGAAAGAGTAAAAGATTTTCTACCTTTGAGAGAATTTCTTGAAAAAAAGAATGAATGAAGTTTGAAAAGTTACTTCTCATATTTATAGAGAGAAAGTTTTACTATTCATCTTCGGACTTTTAAACCATCAATTCTACCAAACTTACCTAGAATTGTTGGAGTAAAAAAAGGTGACGGCAAAATCGATACCTCAAAAACCGTCATTAAAATGTTAACCATTCAATCCGTAAAACCTATCTGCATAGCCATCTTATCTCGATTAACGATCTAGATGGTTATCCGGCAGAATTCTACAAAGATGTGTGGCCTGTCACTTGCCTTGATTTAATTATTGTCATGCAATCCTTCTTCTTGTATGGGTTTCTGCAGCACAGTATCAACTCAACGACTTTTGCCCTCATTCCCAAGTATGATTCGCCTACTACAATCAAGGATTATCAGCCCATCTCGTGTTGTAACATTTTCTACAAACTTATTTCCAAAAGCCTCGTTAACTGTCTCTAGTGTTTCCTCTCGGAAATCATTAGACTTAATCAGAGTGCTTTTTTCCATGGACGCCTTCTTCTGGAAAATGTCCTGCTTGCCACACAACTTGTTAAGGATTATCACTTGTCCACCAGCAGCCCTCGCTACACTATAAAGCTTGACATCTCTAAAACTTTTGATACACTACATTGAGATTTCATAATTGACATTCTTAATAATTTAAATTTTCCACCCAATTTACTAACTAGATTTATGTTTGTCTGTCCACAGCCATGTTCTCTGTTTCCTTCAATGGTGATCTCTCACGTTTTTCCCTATCTGTTGCGGTGTCCAGAAAGTATGTGCTTTATCCCCTTATTTATGTGTTCTAGCTAGTAACTTCCTGTCAAAGTTTCTCAATAAAGTGGCCTTAGATTCCTTCATTGGCTACCATCCCCTTGCCACGCGCAACAAATGACCCAGCTAAGCTTTGTAGATGGTATCCTACTCTTCACCAATGGTTTTGCCCATTCTTTTCCCGAAATGGTTCAAGTTATAGAGTCTTTTGGAAATCTATCGGGTCTCCATATTAACGATCAAAATCTTCTATTTTATAGGTGGCAGGGACATGGGTATCAACCAGCTCATCATGGATCATGGATCCACCATTGGCCAGCTCCCTATTCGTTGTCTCGTCCTTCTTTTAACCACAAAAATGTCTCAGCCAAGTGACTACGAACCTCTTATAGATTGCATTCCAACATGCCTGCTGACTTAGTTTTGCCTTTCATATGATGGGGTTTTGTAGCTAATTAAATTTGTGCTACATAACATCACCAACTTTTGGCTTTCAGTTTCCCCCCTACCGTTTAAATCCCATTGATTCTCTTTGTTTTGCTTTTCTTTGGACAGGTTTTCCAACTGGCTCATGTGCAGCAAAAGTAGCGTGTTCCACTGTATGCACGCCCAAGCCTAAAGGCGGTCTCGGCCTCCGTAATTTTGCGACACAACATCAGGTTTCAGGCTCTCACTTATCTGGCGGCTTCACTCATCCAATACCTCCCTTTGGATTATTAGGATACGTCACATCTCTTTTTGAGAGACCACATATACGAAAAAGGGTTAACAGATTTGGCAGAAAGTCCTAAAGCTTTAAGCGTTGGCTAAGCCTTTCTTCCGCTACACTATCCATTCCGACTGCAATGCTAACTTTTGGCTTGACAAATGGACGTGAATAGGTAGCCCTAGTGACCTAGTGTGTCCTACGCCAACAAGGCAACTGGGAATCCCTTGCACAACCACAGTTGTTGCCGCATGCCGAAACAACACATGGGCATTTTACCGTCATCGCCACCCACAACTACTTTCACTCACAGTTTTTCTCTCTACTTTGAAGGTCCCCAATATCGGAGCTAGAACCCGACGTCCCCACTTGGAGGCATAGTCCAGACACATTCCGGCCAAATTTCTCATCTTGCTCCACTTGGAACATATTCGAACCAAGGCACCAAAGCCTCCCTGGTCTCGTCTAGTTTGGTTACCTAAAGGAGTTCCACGTCTTGCTTTCATTTCTTGGCTTGCGATGCACAACAGGCTTTCTACTGGTACGCGCTTACGGAGATGGGGTATTCACCAGCCATGTGTTATATGTGGTGAACCGGAAGAATAAAGGGAGCATATATTTTTCTCTTGCTCGTACTCATACAAAATTTGGACGGAGCTCACTGGCCCCATCATGGGCACATACGCCAACCCCGACTGGATGCGATGCTACAACATCTGCTCTCACAACCCACGTGAACCTCTCAATACAGCTCGCTTGACCACCTCCTTGTTTGGTTGTGTTTTTAGGGAACTATCTACTACCTTTGGAAAGAACGTAACGATCGGATCAATCAGTGTCATCCTAAACCGTCACAGCTACTCACACGCCTACTCCAACAACACGTCACGAAAATGCTCACCTCTCTGTGTCTTCCACCACACAAGCTAGCTAGTCTTGGCCATCGATGGACATTGATCCAACAACACTCTTTTTCTATAGATAAGTTTCTCCCACTGGATTTACTAGCTATGGTTTTTAACGAAACTGCTCGGCAATGCTCATACAACTGTCTTGTTTCCACTCTATATTATTGCTACCCTTTTTTAATTTCATAGTCACACACTCTATATTTTTGTACATATCTCATTATTTTTTATCAATAAATTTCACATTTAATAAATAAATAAAAAGGAAAATCTATTATTTTGGGAGAAGTTTCTTAATGTTGTAAAATTTGTCTAGCAAAATAGAGAAAGCTGATCAGTCTTGTGTTTGTACAACATTTATACGAATTTCACACTACTAATCTATAAAAACGTGCATAAAATTAATAAAATTAAGGGTTGACTTCACTAGATTCTCCAAACTATATAGACTCAAACTATTTCCCCTCAACTTTGAAACTCTTTAGAAGACTTCCTGAACATATATACCTCTTTACCCGATCCTCTAAATTAATTGATGTCATCACTAAACCTCCAAACGATTAATAAGTTTAATCGGCGATTCCAAATTAATAAAACGCGATCAGAAATCGCGATTGGAATGTAATTAAAAGCAACCCGATTACCAAATAAGTTATCCAAACCCGATTTTAACTTTATTTTTAATTAACCCGAGACAAAAACATTCAAAAACTGTGAGAAAAATAAAGCTAAAATCGAGTTAAATTAAAAATAAAGTTAAAATCGGGTTTGGGTAACTTATTTGATAATCAAGTTGGTTTTAATTAAGTCACAATCGTGATTTTTGATCGCGTTTTATTAATTTGGAATTGCCAATTAAGCTTATTAATCTTCTGGGGGCTTATTGATAAGATCGATTAATTTGGGGGGTCGGATAAAGAGGTATGCATGTTCAGGAGGTTATGCATGTTCAGGGGGTTTTCTAAGAGGTTCAAAGTTGTGGAGGAAATAGTTTGAGTCTATTTAGTTTGGGGAGTCTAGTAAAAGTGTAAAACTTATACTAAAACTTCTAATTCGGTCAATTTATAGTTTCGTCCCAACTAGCAGAACCTAACATTCTTTATTATGACATATCCAACCTAGTAGAGAGAATGAATCCATTTTCTTCCTTGTTTTGGGCATATAACTTATTTTGATATAATCCATGTCTCTGTAACACGAGACTTAATTATAATTGTTTTTTTGAGAGATACTAGTATTATAATTTCCATTTTGAGTTATTATGGCACAACATTTATGAACTCAGGCTTCCACTATCACTGTTAATATAGTTTTGTTTTTTTGTTTACAAAGAGTGTTCAAATTAAAGAGCACTAATAGATTATAAGATATGACTTTAAATCATATAGTTTGAAAAAGCATGAGAAAGAGATACAAAGTAATATGCTTAAGCTTAACCTAAAAGAAAGCCTATAACAGAATGTAAGCTTAAGAAGGAACAAGGAACAGCAGTGTAATAACTAGTTTGGTTGGATGAAAATACCTCGACTTCGTTTCCTTGACCAACAGTTGTCTATTCCAGATTTTGAAATTTGTAGGTTGGTTTTATCGATCTTCTTACTCTTTTTGTGGTAAAGCAAGTGTTAGACTACTTACACATTCCATTTCAACCTCTTTCTCGTTAAGGTGGAATAGATCCGGATATCTGGGGATTTTGAGGAAATCCGGATCCGGATCCGAGTCAACATTACCAAAAAGCTGAAATTTTTTAAGTTTTTTTTTTTGGAAAACATGAAATAAATTAGAAAAATTTTTCGAAAAATATAAAAGTTATTAAAAATTACATTAAAATTTATTTTTATAAGGAAATAAAATTTATATGTTTTTAAATAATACTTGTATTATAAAATTTATATGTTTTTAAATATTTAAGTGTTTTTTATTAAAATTAAAATAATATATATTTAAAAATATATAAAACAACCATAATATATATTAAAGACTATATATATTTTTAAAATATATTTAATATATATTAGTCCAGATCCGGATATTCGGATTTAAAAATTTTAATATCGGGATCCGGATCCGGACTCCACGGATATCCTAGTTTTAAGAGTAGATCCGGGCGGATCCCGGATAATAATTTCATCCTTATTTTTTGTTACTCCAAGGAGGTTCTCCGGATTAATAAGTTGGAGTTTGGAAGGTGGAGTTACCAATTGTATCATCATTTCCAGAGACTATATATAGTGTTGAATCTAGAAGATCCTCGAAGACATGAAACGTTTGGTGACGTGGGAAAGAAGAAAGTCAAATATCTTTAAGAAAAGGATAACGACTAAAACGGAACTGAGAAGATCTTGAAGAAATAAAATATTCAAGAATAACAACTTAATTCTCGACGAATAAAATATCTTGAGTTTTTTTTCTCTCCTCTCAGTTTCTCTCCGAAAGTCATATGTTGAGAGCTCGCTGGAACGGAGAAGAGAAAAGCTCCGCCACACTCTCCGCCTAACCACAACGACTGAGCTCCGCGCTCTCCTCGGCGCTGGTGCTAGCTTCGGCCAACCACCGGTGACGCTTCCGCCGTCAAAAGCACCACCGTACCACTTTCCTGTTTATTTCCAGCTGCACTTTGTTTTTTGTTTGACCTTGCCACGGAGGCATCTCCATGCAACCGCCGAAACCCGGTGGCTCTAAAGCGGGCAAGGTCCTCTTCTTTCAGACGGCGGCACTAGGGTTCATCTTCTCCTCCTTCTATTTGGCAATGTTTCTCAGATATGTTCACTGTGGACTCGCCGATGGTTTCCTTTGCTTCTCCGTCTGCTTCACGTGGCCAAGCCGATGGTGGAGAACGATTATCTTCTCTGCCACTGCTGCCACGGTGCTTCCTAGGCGGTGACCTTTTCCCGTCTCCTCTGAAGCTTCTTCTACTTTCTAGATCGCAGCACAAGGGTAAATTGGCGTTTCCCTGACCTGGCCTCTCACGGTTTGGCTCGTTGAGTAGGAGATCCTGGGTCGACGGTTGCTTTCTTCCCAATTGGCATTCCTGAATTTCTTTGACGAAACTAGTGCGTAGGCTATTGGCGCGGCAGGATCTCAAAGGGAATTCTGGCCACAGCTTTTGTGTGCCATGGTCGGCATCTTGTATCTATCTCGGCCGCTCCAGGAAAAACCTCATGGAGTGGCGGTGGCTGTAAAGGTTTACTTAGGGTTCTCTTCTTCTGGGCCTGGCTTTTTGGTGGACTTGGATAGGTTGAATTTTTCATAATGTTGTGATGACTCTGGGCCCTAAATTTAATGGAAGACTTTTTTTCCTTAGAGAAATTCTTGGTTCTTAAGGGGTTGTTTTTTTATTTTTTTTGAGGCCCTTTATGAAGATAGAGGCCCTGTTCGTTTTCTTATCTGGATACTGCATCTAGATACTTCATCCAGATACGTTTTCCAGATGCAGTATCCAAATGATGTTCGTTTATGTTTTCGATTTTGTATCTTGATACTGCATCTAGATACAATTATGTTNTTTGGCGGGAAAATGCGTTTACGCGTTTTTGGTTGGAAAATGCGTTTACGCGTTTTTGGTTGGAAAACGCGTTTTTGGCCGGAAAACGGGTTTTCGCGTTTTTAGCCGGAAAAACGGGTTTTCGCGTTTTTGGCGGGAAATGCGTTTTTGTGTTCTTGGCGGGAAAATGAGTTTTTGCGTTTTTGGCTGG
>OVAV01002509.1:0-11129 GCA_900406375.1 Iberis amara
TTATATAGTATATATTATATTATTTAAATGAAAAAAATAAAATGTATCGATTTTTTTTTGGTTGTTTCGGTTTTTTCGGTTAATATCCATACCATATCCATATCCACAGTTTTTATAAATGTATATTCAAACGGCTTATATGGTTTATCCAAAACCATATCATATCGCCTAATTCGGTTCGATTTTACCGTATCCCTAATCTATATCACTAAATTTTATTTTGTTAATCTTCAAAATTTCGACGGGCTGTTTTGTCTTACTTGACTTCTCATTCGGTTTCATCATACAAAGATTTTATTAGAGATAAAGGTTCTTATTCGTGTTATTGGATGAAGCTCTTCGCATGTTCTGATATTTCGATGTTTAGTTTTTTTGGTACGGTTTCGATGTTTAGTTTAAACCTATTGTCCCATCTTTGTTTCTTTAAACATTTGTTCTTCAGTTTTTCTTTAAACTTTTCTTGTTAATTTAAGTTCGACTGTTATAGTTTTGGTAGACCATTTTTTATCTGTATTTTATGATTGCCTCGTTTAGTTTATACTTCTAAAAAAGATATGTTTTTTTGTTTGATGTGTTGGATTTGTTGTTCACCCTTAGTTTTATGTCTTGTATTTTATTCTGTTAAATTTTTTACCAGATGGAAAAAAAAGAAGATGATGGTGGCAGCTTTATTCATGATCCGTGATCGAGTGCAGAGACAAATTTGTAATAACATTTATTGTCGTAAATAATAATGATAAAACAATACAAAANAGAAGATGATGGTGGCAGCTTTATTCATGATCCGTGATCGAGTGCAGAGACAAATTTGTAAAAACATTTATTGTCGTAAATAATAATGATAAAACAATACAAAAATTTAGAAATAATCATTAAAATCACTACTAAGTCAACTCCCTTGGCTTCCCCACCACCGCACGTTCATTGATGACTCTATCTCCACCTTTTCCTCTCCTATTGTGCGCCCAAAACTGTCATACTCCACCTGCGCTAACTTGTACAATGTACTTTCCACCTCATCTCGTTAACGTGCGCCATTCCTTAAAATTATTTTCCAAATCATGTATGATGGATGGTGTATTTGTATTTTCCAATTTGCAATGTATTTTAATATTTTTTGTATGTCCTTATCACGTAATGTCACTGACTTCCCTCGTCAAATATAACTTTTTTTTTTTTTTGAAACGCCGTCAAATATAACTTTCTGTCTCTTTTTTGTTGTTGCACATATACTTTCTTTTTTCTTTAGTCTCTAAACCCATGACATTTTTTCTTGTTTTCCAAAATTTTTTTAAAAGCCTACACATGTTAAATTTAAGTATTTTAACCATGCAAAAATATATAAAATCAAGTCATTTTCTTTTTCTTCTTCTTCTTCCCCCACTTTCTTTATACTTCTTTACAATTTTATCATTTAACATTAGTTTTTATTTATTAATTAGTTATTAATTAGTTATTATCTTTTTATTTTCTATTTTTAAATGCATTTTATTGAGATTATAATTTTTCTTATACCATATTAGTTTTTTGATTATAACTTGAATGAACAACTATTTCTAGAAAAATGACAAATTATTGTTAGTTCAAATTATTTTATTATATATATTTGATCTTTAGAAATAAAATAACATTCAAAATAACAAGTTACAATAGTTTAAAGATATATTTCATCAAATTATTTAAATATGTTCATTAGAAAAATAACAACTTGTGAAATAGTTTGTGGGTTTTCTTAATTAAGTCAAAAGTTAAAAAGGCATAATTTATCTAAATGACACTCACAATTTTAAAGTCAACATTTCTTTTGCCAAAAATCTACAAAAAAGTCTATAACCAACATACTTATTAATTAACCACTTATATTTTTTCTTGTAAAAATTAGTTTTTTCTCAGAAATGTAAAATTTTACCAAATTACACATACAAATATAGATAAAAGTTTCAGAAAAATAGTAAATAAATATTAATTAATAATCTCATTTGTACTTGAATTTTTTTCTTCTTTTAGATTAATGGTTTTACTCGGTTGGATGATGCAATTCTATACTATACATGATATGCTTTTCTGCACTTCAGTGTTTCACACACATTTTCATTTTGCATNTACTTGAATTTTTTTTCTTTTAGATTAATGGTTTTACTCGGTTGGATGATGCAATTCTATACTATACATGATATGCTTTTTCTGCACTTCAGTGTTTCACACACATTTTCATTTTGCATAAAATTTTGATTGGTTGCAGTGTAATCGCAAAAATAAGTAAAATTTAGTCTTTAATTTTTTGATATAGATATAAGTACTTTGAAATGAAATAAATATTTACGTCTCTATAATATTTGATTTTCTAGAAAATAAAACTTAAAATAGAGTAATAATTTTTTGAAAAAATAAAATATGTACGAAACCCGATTTTAAAAACAGAAAAATTGTATCTTTTAAAAATGTATAAAGTATATTAAAAGTTGTAATAAAACCATACGTCAAATCAATTAATGGAATTAGAATTCTTGTGGATTTATATTCGTTATTACAAAAATCACAAACACCAAAACTAAAATTATTGTTGACAGAAAAAACACAAACATATATTTTGTTGGTATTATCTTTGCAATATACACGTGGCAAGTGGATGTATAAAATAAGTCGTCGGTGGGGCCGGTCCAATAAAAACAGATAGAATAAGATGCGAAATAATCAGAGTCAAAACTCAGAGAAAAGAAGAAGCTGATATATAAAACGTCATCGTTTGAGGTCGAATCCAGTTCATCTATATAAGTATAAAATAATAAAATGTAAAAAAGAGATACGTGTGCTTTTGCTTGAAAGAGTACACACATGTTCTTCGTTGCAGCTTCCTTGGGTTGAAAAAATAAACTTTTTCTCTTGTTATTGTGAAGTCAAAGATTAAGAAGAAAAAAAGGTTTAATCTTCCATTCGACGATTTTCTTTTTTTATTTCCCAGATCTATCTATATGTTCCATGTTTTAGAGAAATTCCTTTTATTTGAGGAATTCTGATAATGATTCGTGACTCTCTCTGTCTCTTTCTTTCTTTTTGATTTTTTTTAAAGAGATTTTGAACAGAAATTAAAGTATGGAATTACAAACATTTCTGGATTTTTCAGCTTTTTGATTGGTGATTTAGAAATTAAACAGGGTTTATGTCTAGTTTGATCTGAATGCAGATCAGAGAGTAATTACTAATTAGGTTTTCTTTTAGAAGAATATGTCATTTGCTGAAGAAAATCTGTTTTGTCTTTGTTGTTATAGTAATATAAACATTTTTAGATTTGTAAGAAACAGAAATAAAAGAGTAAAACCAACTACTAAAGTAATAAGTAGACATGCTAAAATTCTTTTAATGATTCAAAAATCTCTTCTTAAATAACTGTTTTAATTGGTAATTTATTTTTCAGAAAAAAAAAAATGGAGAATCTACCTCCTGGATATCGTCCCAACGTTGGTGTTTGTCTAATAAACTCGGATAATCTGGTAATATACATTTTTTTCATTATCCAATTTAGCTCTCTGATGAATTAACAACACTGTTTGTTTGTGACCATCAATCTATGATTTTTACAGGTATTTGTAGCTTCTAGATTGAATGTTCCTGGAGCATGGCAGATGCCACAGGTGTGTATTTATTAACTCACTTTGATTTGATATTTGCGCTTTTTTCAGATCTATCTATTTATTGTCAACGAAGATGTATCTTATCATGAAACTATAGTCCTCTGCTTAAAATGTTAAAATGATAACAAGAAAAAGTGGTCTAGTGGTTGTGTCACTTCTGCTGTTTTGGTGTTAGACCACGGATCGAACTGACCACTCTTATATAAGTGCTTTGGGTTAACCAATCTGCTGTGTTTCAGAAATTTATGCGACAAAAAAAAAAACAAAAAAAATGTGAAAATGATTTGAGTTGTATATAATAAGGGAGGCATTGAAGATGGGGAGGATCCCAAGTCAGCAGCTATGAGAGAGTTACAAGAAGAAACTGGAGTCGTTTCAGCTGAAATCATCGCTGAGGTATGTCTCTAGCAGATTACAAATGATTATGAATCAGAAGATTGACTAACTATTTTGTCTAAATAGGTTCCAAATTGGTTAACATATGATTTCCCACCTACTGTAAAAGCGAAAGTAAACAGACTATGGGGTGGAGAATGGCATGGTCAAGCTCAGAAATGGTACGGTTTTTTTTTTTTTTGCAATCTGAACGCAAGTACACAATGAATGGCTTATTGTTGTGATATCCACAGGTTTCTTATGAGATTGAGAAACGATGAAGACGAAAGAGAGATCAATCTAACGAACAGCGAATCGGAATGGAAATGGGCGAAACCAGAGGAAGTAGTGGAGCAAGCAGTGGACTACAAAAGGCCAACCTACGAAGAAGTTGTTAAGACTTTTGGTAATTACTTGAATGATACAGGAAGAGCTGCTAAATGTAAATCAGCCAAGTGGTAATAATAACAAACCAATTATCTATGTTTGTCTCTTTTTTTTGAAATGCAAAAGCTTTCTCTAGGGGTTTTTCCTTTTATTTTGTAAATTGGTTATTGGTACTAGATGGTTTTGGTGTTCATTTTTTAACGTGGGGGTTATTATTGTAATAAAGTCTTTGTTTGGATTAAAACCGCAATGAGTTGCATATGTGTTTATAAGTTATAATTAAAGAGCGTAAAGAAAATTTTAAGGTTGAAAGTAACAAGTGTAGGAACAGGGATCAAGTGGTGTTGTAGATCACCTATCAGACCATGAATCAAATTTAATCATTTCTGTTTATAGAGTTTTAGTTATTAGGTTAATGATCCAAATATTAATGTGAAAATCAGAAAATGTTATAAGTGTGGGAGATAAACTGATTAAAAAAAAACACTCCATGTTTCAAAACCATAAACCCAAGACAAAACAAAGGGAACAAACTTTAACAAACTCTTTAAGGTCGAAAAAAAAAAAAAGAAGACAAATTCTTTTAAGTACTAAACTAAAAGAGATAGGAGACTTTGATGCAAATGGTACAGATAAATATGGATTCACTGGCAAAGCTGTTCGACGGCGGTCACAATCTGAGCTGGTTGGACCACAGTCCACTCTTCCAGTGTACCGGCATAAGGTGTAGGAACATCCTGAGAAGACAAACACATCACCGGAGCATCTAGATAGTCATGAAAATTCTCGTTAATGGCAGCTGTGAGACTTGCACCAATCCCACCTGTTCTCATACACTCCTCTACTATCAAAACTCGGTGCGTTTTCTTAACTGAGTTTCCAATCGTGTGAAGATCAAACGGTTTCAGCGACCTAATATCGATAACCTCGGGGTCATACCCTTTGTTCACCAGAGTTTTTGCTGCCTGCATCACATGGTACCTCATCCTCGAGTAAGTGAGGATGGTAATGTGCTCGCCCGGTCTGACCATCTCAGCTTCTTCAAGATTACAGATGTATTCTTCATCTGGGATTTTCTTCTTGAGATTGTAAAGCAAAACATGTTCGAACAGAATCACAGGATTCTCGCTTCTTATTGCAGCTTTCATCAAAGCCTTTGGCATTGTAAGGAGTGGAGCAAGCAACCATCTGGATCCCTGGGATGGACTGGAAGTAAGATTCTAATCGTTGTGAATGCTCAGCACCAAGCTGACGTCCCACTCCACCAGGCCCACGGATGACTACCGGGATAGTGAACTGACCACCGGATGTGTAATGAAGCATTCCACAATTGTTGGAGATTTGGTTGAAGGCAAGGAGGAGGAAACCCATGTTCATACCTTCAATGACAGGTCTTAAACCTGTCATGGCAGCTCCAATACCCATACCAGTGAATGCATTTTCACATATAGGAGTGTCAAGAACCCTGAGGTCGCCAAATTTATCAGCTAGGCCTTTGGTTACCTTATAGGAGCCTCCGTAGTGGCCTACATCTTCACCCATAACACATACATGTGGATCTCTGTCCATCTCTTCTTCCAGACCTTCTTGAAGAGCCTCAAAAAGCAATAGTTCATGTCTGCAAGTTCATATATATGATAAATAAATAAAATAAAAGTTATACTCCTGTTGTTACCGAAAAGACATCAACATGACACTGATTGTATATGAGCATGGACGTGTAGAGGCAGAGCAGGAAATGTACTAGTTCTCAAAATGGATACATCAAAGAAAATAAGTAGGAGAAATCAACACGGATTGGTACGTGAAATGAGAAAAAGAAAAAAAAAAACTTCCCTAATAGAANGACAAGGGCATATAGTGATCCAAGCTTAGATGGAAAGTTGCATGAATAGTGTATACAAGTTTGTAACAGTAACACAAGCCTAAACAATTTCAGAATATGCAAGAAGTCAAGTAAACATGTTTTTCTGCGGAAAACTGAAATGCTCGTGGGAGAGATGACTACGAGTACATGGGAAATAACTAAATGGCTAAACCTAATCATCTAGCATTATAACCACAAGGTCCACAACTAAGGGCATCAATGGGAGGCTTATTGGAAACAAAGACATGGAACAACAATCAGTTATGAATTTGAAAACTAGCATCTCAGGAGACCTACATCACGCTCTTTTCAACAAAGAGTTTGTCTAATCTAGAACAGGCCAAGATTCTACAAAAACACACACCCAAGAGTAATTAACCTAGATAAAACTTTCTTAACTCTAAACATCTTAAGATCCCATTAACATGTTGTAAATCATGGAACAATCAACAAAAACAAATCCATGAAGATCTAACCAGAAGTGCCATGGTTATGTTCAAGAGTCTAAACGTATTACATAAATGAGTAAAATCTAATTTACAAAACTTAAACGTGCAAAACAAACCCAGTACTCGCAGATGTGTCCGCCTTCGTCTACAAAACACACAAGAAAAGAAAAAAACGAAAAACCGTGAATCAAAAGATTCGGGAAGGAGAAACGCAAAATAACATAACTGGAGACAAACACATTACCGCAACAGCATTTGCTATCAATTTCTGAGAGTGAGGAGCTTTGAGGCCAGAACGGAAGTTCTTATTAGCATCAGATCTAGCCACAATGCATCTCTGGCTCCTCGCTGCATCAAAAATCAAGCAATTTAATCGGCAGTTATAAACGGAAACCAAACGAACAGAATGCTGATTCCAAATTCGAAGTCCAAATCAAGTCCAAAAAGAGCGAATCGAACCTGGGAGATTTGTTCGAGAAGGAGCAACGAGTTTCTTCGAATCGGCGGGATTAAACGTCGATAAGGCTGTTGCAGCTCCAGCTCCAGCTCCATGGATTATTGCAGACATTTCTCCACAGAGCTCAGGACAATATCGATAGAGAAATGAAGAGCGGAGAAATCGAAGAATCACTGAAATTGAATTCTACTTTCTTTTTGTAAATCAGAATTAAGTTCATTGTGTGATCGACTCCACATGTTATACTACTTTGTTTTCATCGCTTCTCTACTGCGAAAATCCAATAGAAACTTGACATGTGTTAAGTCTCGAACATGTAGACACGTGTTACAATATGATTTGCTAAATATATATTACTCGGTGAACAAGCCTGCAGAGTAAAAGATTTCGTTAGCTTAACCACCCGGACCAACCGAAATGCATTTTCTATATAAGCTTTGAGATTTCAATGCTTTGGGCCTAATATGTATCGGCCCAGTAGTAAAACAGTTTGATTTCATGCCTTATTTTTCTTCTACTGTTCTTCAATTTAAAGGAAAGTTCCTAACTTAGTTATCCTAAATTATCTAATTTAACGGAATTATTTCAATATAAAAAGAGTAAAAAAATGAGCTAAATGCTTTCGCGGATCGCATGCTTGCGATGATTCAATGGACACCCGATTTTCAACCACACCAACTGGATTTCATTCCTTTCTGGATTCAAATCCGTGGGATTCCTCTCCAGTACCTTAATCGTGGAGTAATAGACTCAATTGGTCATGCTTTGGAACATCATGCTATGGGTTCTCTGTTAGATGTTGATTTTGATCCAGAGTCTTCGGTCCGTTTGGATTATGTTCGTATCTGCATCAATTGGAATATCCATCAGCCTTTACGCTTCCAACGCAACTTTCAATTTGAATTGGGAGTTAACACACTTCTCCATTTTCGTTTTGAACGTTTAAGAGGATTTTGTGCTATTTGTGGTTTACTAACACATGATTCAGGTGTTTGTCTCAATCCTGACCAGGATCAGGCTCCTGATGATGATGGCCAAGATCGTGATCCTCAACCAGATGCTAATCCTCTCCCTATTGTTGCTGCCCATCTAAATGATCCCAATGATGCTCCTGTTCCTCTCAATGAACCAGCAATTGTTCCACCAGATGTAGGAATAGTCGATATTCAAATAGATGTTGTTGATGCAGAGAATGTTCAACCACCATCACCACCTTTGCTGAGTCCAGATTACATTCCCTTGAATGTATCAAGTCATGAAGCTCATTCTCCTTTATCAATTGTTCCCCACTTCACCTCGGAACAACTATCAAATGCTCCAGACTTCCTAGCAAATGTGCAAAGCCATGATCATGATGATGAATCAACTAATCGGCTTATGGATCTTTACACTACTTATGCTGAAACAGAAGGTGATGCATCTCGTGCCAAACGCAAGAGGAAGTTTATTGACAATGTCCTTGCTTTTGATAATTCCAGACGTTTATATCTCAACTCTCTTGATGCAAGCTCTTCCAATCCAAGTCAATTGAACAGAGGCGCAGTGGGCCCGAAACCACCGCAAGAACCATGAGTACACTCGTTTGGAACTGTCAGGGGCTAGGCAATGCACTGACAGTTCGACGCCTTAAGGAAATTTGTCAAAGATATTTCCCGGACATGCTATGCCTGTTGGAGACAAAACAACAAAATACTTATGTTCAAGATTTAGGAGTTTCTCTAGATTACTCTAACTGTTTCACTGTTCCGCCTCAAGGTTCTAGTGGTGGTATCTGTTTATTTTGGAAGTCTTCTGTTCAAGTTTCAGTTGTGTTTTTGAATTCCAATCTGCTTGATTGTAAAGTTTGCATTAATGGAAAAAGTTTCTATTTGTCTTACATCTATGGCCCCCTGTTCCTGCTCTTCGACATCATCTTTGGGAAAGATTGCAAAGAATTTCTTCTGATCGTTTATCACCTTGGCTTGCCCTTGGAGATTTTAACGAAATTATTAGCAATGATGAGAAATTGGGTGGTCGCCTTCGACCAGAAAGTTCGTTTCAGCAATTTCGACAGATGCGTACAATCTGTGATTTTACAGATTTGAATTTTACAGAAGACAGGTTCTCTTGGACTGGGAAAAGATATAATTATGTTGTTCGTTGCTGTTTTGATCGTAGTATGGCAAACTCGCAGTGGCTAGCTGATTTTCCTTCAGCTGTTTCTAATTATTTACATTACGAAGGCTGTGATCATCGTCCAGTTCTTACATCCTTCTTCCCGAATTTTGGAGCTAGACATCATTCTTTTCGTTATGATGGTCGATTGTTTCTGATGAATGGTTTTAGAGATTATATCACCAGGCAACTTCATAGTTGAAGATTGTTTCCTCAAGATCTTTCCCATAAGTTGTCTCTGTCAAAGTCTGATGTTATTGATTGGAAACGATCTCATACTTCTAATACACACAAGTTGATTCAGCTGTTAAAGATAAATCTTGATACTGCCATTAGTTAAGGTGTTCCCACTTCTGAGATTCATCGGATCCAAGAAGAGTTACAGCAAGCTTACCATTTGGAAGAAATGTATTGGAAATCAAATAGTCGTAATATGTGGCTTCAGTGTGGAGATCGAAACACAAGTTTCTTCTTTGCCACTACTCGTGTTAGACAAGCTAGATCACGTCTACTCTCTATTAAAGATTCAAATGAAGATCAAATTTTTGGTGACATGAATATTGGCCAGGTCAGCCAACATCATTTTACTACCTTGTTCCAATCACAGATGCATGCAAATCCTAATTATGATGAGATTTTCAAAGACTTCAATACGCGAGTTACTCCACAGATGAATGATTTACTCATTGGTCCTGTCTCAGAGTTGGAAATCAAAACAGCAGTCTTTGCAATAGGTGCAACAAAATCACCTGGTCCTGATGGGTTTAATGCTCAATTTTATCATCAATTCTGGAATGAATTACGAATGGATATCATCAATGAAGTCTCACACTTCTTTGAAACAGGTGAGTTATTGCCAAACGTAAATCACACAAACCTGTGTCTACTTCCAAAAGTTTCGCCTCCAGAGACAATGATGGATTTTAGACCCATTGCTTTGTGTAATGTTCGGTACAAGATAATTTCCAAGATTCTTGTTAATCGATTGAAACAGATTCTGCCTGATTTAATAGGACAGACTCAAGCTGCTTATGTTCCAGGGCGACATATTACAGATAACATAATTATTGCTCAGGAGCTTATTCATTCTGTTCTGAGACGAAAACGTTGGGCAAAATCATATTTGGCAATTAAAANTTGGATTTTAGACCCATTGCTTTGTGTAATATTCGGTACAAGATAATTTCCAAGATTCTTGTTAATCGATTGAAACAGATTCTGCCTGATTTAATAGGAGAGACTCAAGCTGCTTATGTTCCAGGGCGACATATTACAGATAACATAATTATTGCTCAGGAGCTTATTCATTCTGTTATGAGACGAAAACGTTGGGCAAAATCATATTTGGCAATTAAAACATATATATCTAAAGCGTATGATAGGCTTGAATGGGACTTCATACGTGAAACAATGAGCCGAATGGGTTTTGCTCCTTTGTGGATTACCTGGATAATGGAATGCATCTCTTCTGTTACATTCTCAGTACTTATTAACGGCAATTCTTCTGGTAATATTAAACCGTCAAGAGGCATTCGACAGGGAGACCCAATTTCTCCTTATTTATTCATCTTATGTATGGAAGTTCTCTCTCACATGCTGAAACTAGCCGAATCTGGTAATAAGCTCAAAGGTATCAAAATAAGTCCGCCAGCTCAAACCATTACTCATCTTCTTTTTTGCAGATGATGCTTTGTTTTTCACTCATGCTCACCCTCGCTCATGTCGTACACTTAAGTCGATTCTCAATCAGTTTCAGCAGGTCTTTGGCCAGACAATTAATTTTGCTAAGTCGTCAATTATGTTTGGTT
>OVAV01002510.1:0-11128 GCA_900406375.1 Iberis amara
GGAACCGAACCGAATATTAGAAAAGTATCCATTGGGTATTACAATTTAGGAACCAAAGAACCGGAACTGAATGGTTCCTACCCAGAATCGAACCGAATACCCGAAAACCCAGCCCTAGCATCATCTATAGTCTGTGATGAACCCCCATATTCTGAAACCATGTCGTTTCTAATGACTGCATCAAAGGACTTTATAAGATGTATGTGTCCACCGCATAAAGAAGGTTCCCCGTCATACATACAGCTAAACGAGTAAGGATCCCATTGTGTTTAATACTCTAAGTTTATCAAATCCGTTATATAGTAGTCAAAGTCATAAATGGGAGAGCCATCTTCAGTACTATGACCCAAGGAGGTTTTAACCCGATCCTGAAATTTTTGTCGTTTTTGGCTCTGTCCATCATCCTTCACTTGTCCCCCCTGATTATTGTCTACCACACTCATTGAATGTCTATAGCCGTTTTCAATTCGATTCACTTGTTTGAGAAATTCTAGTTCGTCAGATGTACTGTCACACTCTCTTGTCGGTGTTACTAACACCACCCCAACGTGATTATTGGGTCTATATGATGTTATATGCCCGCATGCCACATCGTCCTTCCCAATAGACAGGAACAAATTCAGTCCACCGAATTTGATTCTTGGCCTCCTAAACATTTCTAAACTCTCATCATAGTTCACACTCACTGAAGGCATCTTTGCCTGCGTGAAGACTGTATCAGAGTTGTTATTCCAGAAACTTATGTGCATCTCCTCTCTTGCCTACTTGGTTCTTAACGCACCTTCAACCTTTCTCTCAAAATTCAAGAACGAGTCCTCCGCACTCAAAGCGACACATTTCTCGATATTGAGAAATACCACCTTCCACATTCCAAGCATACCCATTCTCCTACAAGTATCCTCATCGTCTCGTCCATTTTTTTTACAAAACCTGCAACGAAGTCATAAAGGTTGAGAAATTTTGCCATTTGTCCATAAACGTCGCTTTCAATTACATATTTGCCATCATAACTGTAATTTGTCCACCAATGATTACAGTTAATGTTGTTCGATCAGTTGTTGGAAATAAAAAAACAAAATTTTAAAAAATTACCTTAGTTAATACTCTCAACTGCCAAAGATTTGTTCAACTTGTCTACAATTATGGAAGTTTAACTTTGGCGAGAACATCTAATCCACTTCATTTACCAAATTTAATTAATTATTAATGCATTAAATGCAGGTTACTTCCTGTCTGCGGCTCTGACACATTTTTCCAGTTTGCTTCAAAACCTCTAACATCCAAGGACACGCTGGTCTTTTTACACTTGCCATATTGCCACACGTTTTTGGTATTTTCGTTGAACTCTACCATTTACGACATTTCGATTTATATTTCGCTAAATTATGACATTTTTGGCAAAATTCTCTTGATCTTTTAACTAAAAAAATCGTACTTGAATATGTCAAATGTCTTTGTACAACTCATGTCTTTTATTTTTACAAACTGATACAATTAACGATTGTGTTTTATGAAAGTAATAGTGTCTTTAATCGGAAGAAAAAATAATCAAACAAAGGTCTATGTAAGTAATTAATATAGAGGTTGAATAATAATAAGTTCCCTAATGGTAAAGATAAGGAGAACACGTGTCGTGTCTGAATTTGGTATAATATCAACCACGAGAGGAAAAAAAAAAGACAGCGATGAGAGAGAGAGAGAGGGGTGAATTAAAAAAAAAAACGAACGGTGCTGATAAAAAGTTTGAAAGTAAAACCTAATCTTCTCGCAATCGCAGACGTTCTCCTCACTTTCTTTTCTCCAGCGTCCGATCAATCTCTCCTACTCTCTCGATCTCCCTCGCTTCCTCCTCCAATCAATCTCTGTTTCACTCCCGCTTTTTTTCGAATTCATCTGGTAACCATCCTTTTTCTCTTTCTTATTTTCTAATTTCGATTCATCTTTGATTTCATTTAGAAAAAGCTTAATTTTCTTGCTTTTGTTCATGGTTTTGATGGAGGCTAGGGTTTTTATAGATGACGGAGTCACAGGCCAAGAGTCCCGGAGGCTGTGGAAGCCATGACAGTGGCGGAGATCAAAGCCCTAGGTCGTTGCACGTCCGTGAGCAAGACAGATTCCTTCCAATAGCTAACATAAGCCGTATCATGAAAAGAGGTCTTCCTCCTAATGGTAAGATCGCTAAAGACGCTAAGGAGATTGTGCAGGAATGTGTCTCCGAATTCATCAGCTTCATCACCAGCGAGTATGTCTTTTAACTTTTAACTGTTTTTGATTTGGTTGATTTTTTCAGTCAGGTGTGTATGCTATTGTCTAACATCTTGATTTGATATGTGAACAATAAAACTTTATGATGATTTAAGTCTACTTACTGTACTTTCAGATTTTGACTTTTCTTAGAGTCTGATATGGTTGATTGATAAATAAAGGTGTCTTTTAGTTGTTGTGGCTTCACTGTTGCAGATTGGGATGTTTAGGTTGGGATTCTGTAGTTGTAGGGTTTTAGTTTTACAGAGATATATTTGTTGGATGCAATAATGATATTTGGTGGTTTTTAACGAGCAGAGCAAGTGATAAGTGTCAAAGAGAAAAAAGGAAGACCATTAATGGAGATGATTTGCTTTGGGCAATGGCCACTTTAGGATTTGAAGACTACATCGAACCATTGAAGATTTACCTGACAAGATATAGGGAGGTATGTTCTTGTTTGTCCATGTTCAGCTCACATCAAATCAGTTGCCTATATTTGTTTACCAGATCAAGAAACAAAAGATTAAATTTTGATCACTTACTCTGCTTTTTGTTTTCTTTTTCTTCTACTACTTGAACTGGAAAATCACAGATGGAGGTCAGTGGTTCTTCTCTTCTGTTTCTTGTTCATTTGTAACACTTTTCAAGATCTTGATGGTTTTTGAGAATCATCCACTTTATCTTGTTTTTTAGTAACTACTGTTTCAAATTATTGATTCTTGGCTTATCTTCTTTCACTAACGATAGGGTGACACAAAAGGATCAGCAAAAGGCGGGGATGCGAATGCAAAGAAAGATGCCCAATCAAGCCAAAATGGCCAGGTAGATCTCTAAAATCTCATAGTCTCATAGTCTTTAGTCTAACATGATGGGGTTTTGTTTACCAACTGGCAGTTCTCGCAGCTTGCTCACCAAGGCTCTTTCTCACAAGGTCCTTATGGGAACTCTCAAGTAAGGTTTCCTCCTTTAGTGCTTTTTCCGCTCCTCATAAATCCCATTTTTCTCATTTCTTCAGTATCCATAGCTTAATCAGAATCTCAAAACCTTACAAATCAATGAACTCATACGGCTCCTCATTGAATTATTTCAAAGTCATTAGGTCCCTTGAAAAGTTGATGATCATTGTTTGGCAATCCATTTGTTGAGCTTTGAGAGTAAAATGTTGTGCATAGTGCATACCAACAATGATGTTTTGATGAAGTATGATTAGGCCTATACAGAACTGAAAACTTCTAACGCATGACTTGTGTATATCTTTGTATACCTGAAAAAGAATATCTATGAACTAATTTGACATAAGAATGTGTATATGATGCAGGCTCAGCATATGATGGTTCCAATGCCGGACACAGATCAGTAGTATATTTGCGACTCGACCATATGACTCATCTGTATATTATGTTTGTTGTAAGAGTAAGAGATTTGTTATCTACAACTGTGACAATAATTATCTCATTGTTTGTTTTTCTTTCTTCCGATTTGTACTGAAGAGGCCAAGAAAATCATTTTTATATTTGGTTTGTTAGTCTGTTGATTATTTCATGCAAGGTTCTTTAAGCCATTACTATTTTTTTCAAATACCATACAATTAAAACATAGGTCAGAAACTTGCTGGAAACTTAAAGTTTCTGTTTGACCCATTATTCTATGATCAAGGTTATGTTATTTGTAGTTTTCATCACAAACTTATAGATTTTCTTTTGCTTTGATGTAATTTTATTTTGGATCCACTTGATTGATCGAGTTTAGTTCGAGTTGTATTTTGGTTTACCGTTAATCTACAAGATGGAAAAAAAAAAACATAATAATGTTGACGCAGAAAGTTCCAAAATCTGTTGAACCCTAATGTAACAAGAACCTGTAATTTTCTAAATTTGTTATGTGAATTTTAATGGTTTCTCACCCTGCAATTTTTTACTAACCCAACAAAATTAGCTGTTTATTGTTATTTTAGTTACAGTTGTTTTTGTGGCGCTTTATCTGTTAGCAAAATTAGTGTCTTTGCCATTGAAAAAAAAAATACAGCACACCAAAAAAATAAAATACAAGTAGATGCGAAATAATCCAACGGTCATAGTTTCACAAATGAAATAAACGGATTAGTACGCTCGCGTAGGGCCCACTTCGGCTTAAAGCCTTAACAGTTAACACTTAAAAACGAAACATAAAAAATAATATAAAAACCCTCAATTCTCAAAAAGAAACGAAACTTAAAATATTAATAAAAATAAGAAACCGCCGGATTGCTTCGTTTCAAATTCTTCTTCTTTGTGAAAAATCCGTAGGAATCTCGAGCTACTTTGATTTTCGTCTAATGGAAGACACCGAGAACTGGAGAAGCGATCTCGATATCTCTGGGCTTAGTCTCATTGATGAGGATGATAGCCTCCTCTTCTCTTCGTTTCCCGATCCCACCAGCTATGAATTTTCAGGTGATTCCATCTCTTCTTACCCATTTTCCTCTCGATTCGGATTTGATTCTGCTTAATTGGTTGGAATTTCGTAAATCCGACTTCCTTATATTGTAGAGCGTTGGTGAATTGTTTTAGCAGTGATATAATTCAGAAATATGAACAGTGTTTTATTGATTTCATAATTATTAATTAGCTGAAGAAATTTCTGGGAAGCTTGGTTTTGTCATCTGGTTCATTGTTGTTTCAATTTGGGATTTGTAGAAATTTTGTTACTCTCGCGTTCGTGTTGATTTCTTATTTTTGAAGACGAACTTGAAGTTGCATTAGCTAAATTGTTTTTAAGTTCTGCTGAATTTTATTCATTTTCTTGATCTGAGAGGGTCCATGTTTATATTTTGCTTACACTCTCTGATGATAAATTCAGACACTGATAAGGATGAAAAAGGTCTTAGTTTATTTGGGGATACACACAATCTTGATGAAGAGATACTGGTCTCAACTTTACAAGGAAAGGATGAAGAAGTGCTTCAACCTCATAAATCGCCTGAACCACAGAAGATGATGAAGTATAACCTACGCAAAAGTCTTGCCTGGGACAAAGCCTTTTTCACCAATGCAGGCAAGTATTTCCTGTGGATTTTCATTTATTCAGTAACGTGTTTTGTTTAGTTTTAATGAGAGGCATTGTCGAAATCAGGGGTTTTGGAACCAGATGAACTGTGTAGCATCATGGAAAGCAATCATATGGGTGACAGGAAAACTTTAGTAACCATTCAAGAAGATGTGAACAGATCAACAGAGTCCATATCTACATTTCAAAGTGACTGCACTATGGAGACCAGTCAGGAATGTGTTTTATTTGAAGATGTAAGGGCGTCAATCCATAGGTCTGCTGTATCATCTGATCCCGCAACACCTGACAATAGTAAGGAATTTGGAGCAACAGAAGCAGCAACTAGCCCAAGTAAGTTGTAATAATATTGAGTAAAGGAAAAGGAACTAGCTTTGACGTTTTAAACGGATATTGAATCTGTCTATGCTTATTTTTCTATTGTTCTTGGTGTAGGAAGAACTTGAATCTAACAGAATGGTTTTCTAGTGAACCAAATATCTTATTTCTAGTCTTTTGTAGTGTTTTTCTTCACCACTATGATATTTTCCATGATGAAGTTTCAGTCTCTCATTCTCTTTAATGTCTCCTTAGTCACCTTGCATCTTATGTGTTCTATCCTGAGAATCTAAGTTTTTATCATATCTTATGAAGAGTGTCCAGCTGCGGTGTTAGTAGTTTATGATAGGAAGTCTGTCTGAAACTGTACATTCCTGAATCCTAGTTAACTTTTGTTATTAATAATTATCAAATTGACCAACTTATACATTTTGAAACTTGTAGCTCCAAGTACGCTAGACGACAGTGGCTCTCAGGAAATGGTAAGCCCCAAAACATATTTAGGCTGTGGTTTGATCTTTAACTCTCTCCCTGTTTTAAAAATCTGTTTGTTTTCTTTTGTTTCTCAGATGAAACCCAATGTCATTCAGAAAAGGCCAAGTATTAGGGCACAAGGATTAGGGAAGGTGGCAAAGAAGGTATACTGACGACTCTCCATATGTGCTTGTCATGTTAAAGCATCTGACATGATAAGAATGTCAGTGGTAGAAATTGTTAAGCTGGACTAATGAATTAAATTTGAATGCAATTTGATAACAAACTAATGATCTCAAACTGAATATCTTGTCTTCTTTAATCACTCATTACGTCACACTTCATAGTGAACCATAAGTTGAACGCAAACTAATATTAAGCTTTCTTTGTTTGTTCGTTTATGATATATCTTTTCACAGTCTGTTGCTGCAAAAGAACACGGTACATCCATTTCCAGGTCACCCAGTGGACTCAAAAAAAATGTAAGAGCTTCAGTAGATGCTAACAAAACCAAACAAGAAAAGAATCCTAAATTAACTGGGGGTTAGGCAACTCTTTCTTAATGATGTTTTAAATGTCTTTTAGAACTATCTCTTCTTTACTTCTGCATCTTACCCTGGTCTTACTCTTACAGGTAAAGAGCCTTTGGCTCCTAGAGTTCCAATTTCAAGAAGGACTCCCATTGTATCAAAACCTGTAGTGCCTTTCAAATCTGCTTTACGTTCTTCAGTTGCCTCCAAGAATGAATTGACATCTTCTTGCTCTTCACTCGAAAGCTGTGTCAGTGTTTTGTCAAGCTCTTCTAACAAGCCTTCTCTAGATTCGGTAAAGCAGAAGAAAGCTCAGAGTTTAAGAATAGCTTCCCATTCTTTGGCAAATACATCCATATCCAGAACTGCATCTAGAAATATAGGCCAGCCTAAGGTTCCATCCCTCGCAGCCAGTAGGACATACAAGCCCAAGCTTTCCTCTAATGTATCACCTCTTACTTCTTCCGTTGATAATACATCAGAATCAGCACGAGCTTCTACACCTAAGAAAATGGCTAAATGTAACAAATTAGTTGATAATACAACACAGACTTTGAAGCCTTCCAAAAATTCTACTGTCCAAGATGAGCCTAGGCCGGATAAACAAGGCTCAAAACTTGGTTCAGTTGTGAATGGCAGTACGGTGTGTTCAACTTCCATGATGAAACCAACAGGACTCCGTGTGCCATCACCAAAAATTGGCTACTTTGACAGAGTAAGTTCCTAAATTTCTCATTTTTACTTTATATGTTTTGTTTGTTGATACTCATCTATGTGTAAACTCAATATGTAAATGAATGTTTTGTGGTTAACGTACAGACGAGGAGCAGCGTTGCACGAACGCCCACAGGATCTTTTATTAGTCCAGTAAATGGCATGGCGAAACATGGACTTCGTATTCCAAATGAATCAAGTGCTAGTAGAACCAAGTCTGAAAAGTACCAATCCACAATGTCTCCTCTTATACAAGAATCCACATATGCTAAAGTAAAAGCCAGTCCCAGGCTGATTGTCTCGGCTTCTGTTTCTTCTCCAAAGCTAACCAAAAAAATGTATTCAAAAGTCAGTGCAGAGGAACAACTCAAGGCCAATGAGGAAGAGGATAACATAGCACGATGATGAAGCCAGATCTGTTACGGTGGATGAGTTGTTACAGAAGTTGTTAAAGAAGGCCGTCGAGTTTATTTGTAGCTTAGTTATAAAAGCGTTTGTTCGAGAGAGGTTTAGATTATTAGAATTTCTCAACTGTTACAAACTGTTTCATTGTTTGTTATATCATAAATTTTGTTGAGTTACAAAAAGAAGCAAAAGTAGTATACCGTACAGTTTTTGGAAACAAAATACATGTCTACACATTTATTAAACTTTAATCATCACTTGTGAGTTTTCTTGAGTAAAACACCAAACTTCTTAAGCATACTTTCATTCTTCTTCTTCTTCTTTGGTGAAGACAGTTCATCATCTGTTTCACTCATATAAGGCGACATGTTCACGTTCCTCCTCATTTGATTCTCCAATGATTCTGTTCTTTCCATGTATTTCCCGTTACAAGAGAGTATTGAAGCTGCTGCTTCAGCTGCTTTTCTCCATTGATCACTTTGAACTTTCAGTCTCCTCAGCTCATCTTCCAGTTCCATGTTTGTGACTTGTGCTGCTCCTAACTGTTCTGTTGCATTTTCCGCTCTCTTCCCACTCTTATCCACTTCCTCCATTAGACTCCTGAGTCTCGCTAAAGTCTCATCGATAACTTTGTTCTTCTCACTCTCCATCTTCTCCATTTCATTCCTCAGATTCTCGTTCTGCGACATTACACTCTGCATCTCCATCTCCTTGTCCATTAAATCCGCTCTCAACTCCATCACATCAGATTCTAGCTTCTTGAGTTCCCCTGTGAATCCATCCTCGGTCTTGTTCACTTGTTGTTCTTCTTTGATTTTCAAGTTGAGTAACTCGTTTTCATCAACGAGTATCCTCAACTTAGCTTCTTTATCCATCAACCGTTTGTGCAAAGCCTGTCTTTCATTTTTGGTTCTCTCCAGTTCTTCCTCAAGCTCAGCTCCTCTCTGTGCATATCCTGATTTTACTACCTCAACTTGTTCATAAGCACTTCTGATCTGCAACGTGCTCTGTATATACTCTTCGTGGTACCTTCTCTCAGCTATTTCTATTGCAGATCTCAGTTGGCTAATCTCACGTCCTGCAATATTGATCTCTTCTTTTAGCTCTTCCATTAATGATGAGTCATTTCGGACTTCATTTCCTTCCTCGAGCTGTTTCACAAGTTTCTCTAGTGACTTTACCTCGGATTTGGATTGTTCTAGCTCAGTTGTAAGGGAATTACAAGCTTCAGATATCTTCCATCCATCTGAGCGTAACATCTCTTGCGTCAAATTCGATATCTCTAACTGTTTTTCAGTTCCTGACACAATTTCAAGCGCCTGAGCTTCCCTCACCTTTGCATCAAACAGCTCGCATTTGAGTTGCTCGACAAGACACTGGCTCTCGTTGAGTTCCATCTTCAAGTTTTCAACACACTCAGATTCAGAGAGCTGAGCTTTCAGTTTCTGAATCTCGTTCATGGCAGAAACAAGATCAGTGGAATCCATGGTGTGTTGTCTCTGCATTGCTTCGAGTTCAGATTGCCATGTTTTGTCTCGCTCTTGAGAGAGCTTACGAAGTTCACTGATTCTGGAATCCTCAGAGGCATTGATCTCTATCAACTGCTGCTTTGTTTCCTGTGCTTCATCTTGAGCTTTCTTCTTCAAGGCTTCTGAAACGCTTAGCTGTTCTTTTGCCTTCTTTAGCTCCTCTTGAAGCTGTGATATTTGAGATGCCAATTCGGGTGTTCTCCCTGTTCGCTTCTTCTGAATCTTGCATACAAAACAACAACAAACATAAACAACACAGTTACACTATCAGTAACACATTTCATATGAACAAATATCTAGCAAAAACCCGATCTCTAGAGCGAGTAGACTTAATTTCCCCAATTTTTTTTGTCACATTAATCTCTGGAGCACAACATATCGGTTCAGTAACCCAAATTCCACTAATAGAAATAAATGCATTCTGGTAACCACTAGTCCACTTGTTCCATGTTACACAGGAAATATAAAATGTATGGGAAACAATAGTTGTAAGAAGCATACATAGACAAACTTGAAACACCTAAAAGTACTTAGCCAAACAATAAAGGAAGTGATCAACAAAAGCATCTAGTACCTCATTTATAGGGGTTTTTGGAGAATGGCGATCAGCAACTACTTTTGGGCTTTCAGATTTAGGTGTCCTAATATTTGGGTTGGGAGATGAAACATGATCAGTTTGGAGTTTACGAGCTGTTTTAGGAGATTTCTTCTGAGGAACCTCCAACAACCCTGCCCTATCATAGTCACAACAACACCAAAGCACAAGCAAGCAAGTATAAAACAAATCAGAAACCACATATATACATCCCCAAGAACCATTAAAAACAGATCAAGACTTCAAAAAGTATAACCAACAATCTTATGACCACATAGCACATAAAGCTTTGGACAAGAGTGAGAATTATCACCTAGGTTTTGGAGTCTGCATTGCTTGGGATTAGAATTTTAAAAACACTATGTTTTGGTTATAATCAAAACCTCATTTGTAGAAGAACCTGACAAAAAGAGAAACTTTTTGTGAGAAAGAAGCAAGAAAACACAAATCTGTATAATAAGATTATCTTAAGTATATATAGCAACCTCAACAGAAATACGAAGCTTAAGCAAGTGTAGAAAATAAAAAAAGACCTAACAAACTAAACTACAAAAATACATTAGCTTCAAAGAGACTCCATTTTGAAACAAACTACCATTACCACCAAACTAAGGCAACAAGACAAGCATTAAAATAAACTGTTTACACAGTCAACAGAAATGAAATTAAAAAGAAATAGAAAAAAAAACGACAAGTTTCCATCAATATAATCACAAAGATAAACCCAATCACAAGCAAATAAGGCACAATTATAAATCCCACCTTATCTTTTTGGTTGTCAATACATCAATTTTTGTTTTGTTTCTCTTCAATTTTTGGAATCTTTTGGGGGAAGAAAACAACAACATTAAGGCATTTAGTTAACTGTAGGATCTGGTTCCTTTAGGTATATTTTCCTCAAAATATAATTAGAAATCTTAATAGAAAATAACCAAGTAAGACATTTGAATTCAAGCTTAAACGAGAACATTTTTTCACATTTAAAAAAAAATAATAATAAATACAAAAACGCTTTGTTTTTCCCTGTATTATTAAAAGTTTTGGCTGAATCTTCAAGCTAGTTGCCAGGAGATGGTTAACACAACAATAAACTCAAACTCTTACAGTTTCTATAGCATAATATATAATGCATCAATGGCTGATTAAAAATATTAGGTATTTTAAATTCATTACAGTAAATCAATCATCTAAGAACCAGAAACGCAATTAAGCTAATTAAATGAAGAAATCTGATAGGTTCAATGGATGAAGGAAACCACTTGAGCGTTGGT
>OVAV01002511.1:0-11127 GCA_900406375.1 Iberis amara
ACACTTCAAATTTGAAGTGTCCCTTTGGAGATGCCCTTAGTATGACATACTTCACACTCAAGACTAACCTATACCGTCTTTGTCTTTTTAAATTTTCAATGCGAGAGATATTATCCCTTATAATTTGTGTGATGGATTGCATTCGTTTCCAGTGGTACAGAGATGTGAGAAGAAGACAGGACACAAAGATAGATCCAACAATCCTTAACTACTATAGATCTTGATTCATCACTCATAATCTAATTAACATTTCAACGCCAAAGTTCAAAAATCAACTTTATTATAAACAACAACAAGAACAACATTTATAAGATTTCACAACAAATCAAAACCCAAAAAACCTCCTTAACACCATTTTATCTTATTCATCTTCAGCTATAATACAAAGATTTCTGAAATTTTTATGCCTAATTTATATTATCTACTTCGCTCGCAAGTTTCTTTAACAAAAAATAAAAAGTCAAATTCAAGTTATATACTCAGAAAGCAACGTAAGGTATGTGTTGTGGAAGTCTAAATCGAACCTGTGAAGCTGGTGATCGTACAGCAACACCGTGCCAACAAATCCCTCCTTTACAACTCCCTCCACCGTCGTTATGGTGACGGTGGCGGTGACTGAGATCTACCTCATCACCACGATTATACCGTGAAACAGCATACGCTGCTCTGCGAGACACATCCCAAGCGAGCGTAACCGCTAACAAAACTCCTACCGCCGTAATCGAAACGAATACAACAAATCCTGCGCTGAAATTCTTACCGGAGATCAATCCGTAAGCCTTAATCGCGATTATAATCGCTACGTAGATTGTCGCTAGATTCCCGAGAACCACATCAGATAACGCCATTAGAAACATAGAGATAACATGGCTGGCCACTAGAAGAGTTTGTTTCTTGTCTCCGCCGTACGCCGGCTCTCGTCGCGGTGGAAGTTTAACAGAAACGAAAAGCGAGAAAGCGAGATTTGGGGTGGTTTGTTGAAAACTCAGAGGATGATATGTTTTTTAAATTACTAAAATACCCTTGTAGGATCTTTTCTTTGTTTGTTTGTTGATAGCCTTTGTGTAAAACGACTTCGTTTAGATTGAATCGGTGAATGTGAAAGGAAGAGAGCAACTTGTGAGACTTGTTAGTTGTTACTTGTTACGCACTACCATTTACGAGTATATAATAATATCCACGCATGTCATCGTCATGAGACTTGGTCAGTTTGATCGTACTACCAAATATGTTCTTTTTTTGTTTCCACTTCCTCATGGGCTCAATAATGGACCTCTAAAATCATTACTAACCTCCAATCTTAGACATATCCATCAACAATTCTTATAAATAGAAAAACTCCATTACTAGATCATGAATCTAACATGGTTATTTGCTATAAAAATGTAATTCTCTTTTTCATAAATTCTGAATTACTAAATCAATTCGTTATGGTCTAAATATTAATATGGCAAAAAATATAAAACCTAACATTGGTGGATGAATATGCAACAGCAATCCAAAAACGCATATCCATACGGAAACTAAGTTCCCGGTTATAGTGTCTAGTTTTTCTTTTTTTTAAGTATCTAGTTCAAATAATTAGTTTGAAATATTATAATTATAATGTATTTGACATGAGAGAGTTAACCATGTTTTCGTAGTCAATAATGGCTTATTCTTATGGTATTTTTTGTCAAATCATATGCAGTGAAATAGACACTTGGTTATAATTTATTGATATATAGTCACACACACCAGCATCAACTCACCCTTAATTTATATTATCAATTAAACCTTTTTTCAGCTAGTGGTTACCACATAATCACACCACTAATTGTTTTGCTTATTCACTTTAAAATAAAGAACATTTTTAATATCCTATGGCTCTCATGGGCTTGTAAAGTCAAGAGTATTATTAAAATATACAACGATTAAGACAAAGAACGAGAAATGTAGTAATATTTATTCATTTCAATGGTTCCGAATAGCCAACGCATCATCAGATAACAAAACAAATGAAATATTCTCTCTTTTTTCCCCCAATAATATAGATTTAAACTAATATGTATAATACTCTAATCCTAGTTTATATTAAAATCAAACAAACAATCTACACCCCCACTTTCTCTCCCACATGTGGCTCAACCCAAAATAAGAATCAATCCATGAGAAGCTTTTTGGGTTGTTACCTTTTTTTTTGTCAACTTGGATGACTCAATCTGACGTCGTTTTGAATAAAGGTCACATGGGCCGAGAAGGAGATAAGGCTTTAGTGGTGGCCCACTTTTTAACCGGCGGGAGACAAAAGTTAGGTCAAAAGAGCCGCCACATACGACAAAAAGGCCAGCACAAGAGTGACTGTGATTCCATGTAATGAAAGATGACACGTGGACGGTGATCCTTTGCTCTGGTCTAAAGCTCCTTCGTATATCATCGATGTATCTTCCGGCGACCACGTCGTACCTCCGCCGGAAGGAGTTGTCGATGTCCCTGTTGGTGTTGTCTCTTTTGGGTCTGGATTCTGATCTTGAGACGATTTTTGACTGCATTGGATCAAAAAATAACCAGCCGTTAACTAGACGTACAAGGATAAATTGGAAATGTAAAACAAAATGGTAAAAATAAGATCTTATTAGATATTTCTCAAAAATACTATTAAACATTTTACATTGTTCTAAAAATATCATACAAATATTTTTATGTTAAACATATAAAAAACTTAAATAATTTTAAAATTTAAAATTTAAATATTAAACTCAAAAATCCTTGATCTCTACCTTCTAATTAATGAATCCAAACTTGAAAATTTTTAAATTCTAAACCTTAACATCAATTTTTTATGTTCATTAGTATATTTTGTAAAAAAAAATTAATAATATATTAAAACAATTGGTTGTCCTATTTTGGAATATAAACTGATTTTTGTGTTATTTATGAAAATCTGTTTTCTTTCTTTATGTAGTAAAACCACAAAAAAAATCCACATGCTAATAATATATTTCCATTTAAAAAAGATACACAATTTCTTTTTCCAAAAAAAAAAAAAAAAAAAAAAAAAAANGTTTTCACGGTAAGCAAAAGGATATTAATTGGTTTCATTAAAAGCATCAATGTAGTAAATATGGCGACAGTTGTATTTTGACGAAACTACCCTCCCGGAATAAGCGTATTCTCTAACCATACTATACTAGTAGTAGTAGTGAAGAAGAAGAAAACATAATGTCGGTTCTAAATTGACGAAACTACCCTCACTAATCAATCATCTCCTCACATAACGAGTAAGGGTAAAAAGGGAATTTAACCTGGTGTTCGGAGATGGGCAGAAAGTGATGACGTAATCCGGCGACTTGGCGCAAGTGAAGGTACTGCTCTGATCATCGTAGGCGTAACTGTAAGCACGAGGACACGCGTTTTTGAACATCAACGAATACGACGACGGTTTACACTTGTCAGGTGTACCGTAATCTCCGCTACAACAATATTCCGGTGTACGGAAAGCTTCACAAGCGCTTTTGCATCCCATCGATTGTTTGCTAGATCCATCCACGCTCGTTACTCTTAGCTCCGATGGACACGCACCGTTCAGATCCACAACGCATCCTGTACTGCTACAGTTTTGCCCTGTGCCTCCTTGTGGAACCACCAGCATCGGGACGTTATAACCGTCAACGAGACTGACGTCGTAGAAATCCAAACCTCCAGATCCGTCGAGTGTGAACTCTGCTAACGTCGCTGGAGGTGCGGCGCCGGCTCCGGAGCATTCGAGTTTACCAGATCCGCAATCGCCGGTCTCGCAGGAGAATTTTCCGTCGGTGTCGGTAGAGCAGATAGTTCTTCCCCAGAATCTACCGCCCCATGAAACCGGCGCATTGATTGTTCGCTGTTCGCCTTTTTGAAGAACGAATCCAGTGGTTGGAAGAGGAGGAACTCCGGCGTTGGAGAGAATTCCCGGCCAAACTGTGTATTCGCATTTGTTCTCCATAATGAAGTTCGTCGATCTAACCTCTGTTTATAACCAAAACATACACACACACACAAACAAAATCAATCATCACACAGTCACAGTAGTAATCATTATTAGAAACTACTCCTAAAAACTCGGAGAAGATTCGTACCAGAAACGAACAAATGGAAGAAGAATATGAAGATCAATGGCAAAGCAAGAGCCATTGGATTGGACTACACAAAAAAGAAGAAGAGGAAGAAGAAGAACGTTAAGTTTTAGAGAATTTGAGTGCTCTGTTCTTCTCCTTTTTTGTTTATTTTTATCTGAGGATTCTGACGGCGAAAGAGAGATATAATTGTGAAGAGGAAGTGTAATTTATAGAAGCAGCATATGCTCTTGGCCTTTTCTTCTGTTGGTAAAAATCAGGTGTGTGTTTGTGATAGACATCGTCTCGGTCAAAATCAGGAAAAGTAAAAAACCGGTTTAAACCAGCTTTCAACTCAAGAAATCCAAAAGAAACATTGATGAATTAGCTCAGCAAAGAGAAATTCAGTACGTTAACACATAAATAAATGGACAATTAACCATCAAATATTCACGAATTTCAAGTTTTGTTTAGAAATCGCTACAGTTACGTCATTTCCCAACGACAATTTATACTGTAAGATTAATGAACCAAAGATTTTTAGCCGAAATCGCATATTATTAACTCACATTTGTATATCAAATTACTTTGTTTTTAATTTTTTTATTGATTTTTGTAAGTTTCAAATTACTAATTATAGACATAAATTTAATCATCTTCCGTTCAAATTCTTCGGGTTAGTTTTAGTCTAATTCACAAACCATATAAGCGATACCTACAAAATGTATGCATCAGATTTTCGAAGCCGTTGAGATTAAGAAAATACTAAACACATGCGGACCCAAATTATATTATTAAATCGTTATATAAGTAAAACTATTAATTATACGATAATTTTATGTCTTGAATCTGATTTGAAAATGGTTATTAGTTATTACTACATTGCTACACATTTTTGGGCAGAATGTGATTGAAAGTTTTCAACGAAAATATCTAACTACCTTTTGACATTCACTTTTGATTAAAATATCTACAAAACGTAAAGTGATTTATTTTCTCTCTCAAATTTTTTTTAACTTTACTGCATAATTACGCGATTAAGATTTGTAAACCACGTAAACGTGTCAAAACAATAGTGTTTTTTTTTTATCTATCTATGGTTTGTAGGAATTTTTAATATAGAGTATGTGATTTTATTTCTAATGTATACTGGTTTTTACTTTATACATAACAATATAGTACAAAATGATGACGAACAATGAGTCTAAAACCAAATAATTATAAAATTATCATTTCATTTTCGAACAATTTGGTAACACAAGTGGACGTTTCAACGTCTCGATGATACTCGCGGGCCCTGCAAATAAACGATATCTCGGCTATAATTATTATGTGAACAATCATTATCCTTTTGATACAAAAAAAAAAAAGAAAGAATTCTATTGAAGATACAAGCTAGTAAAATATAAACTAAGAACAATTTTAACAGCAAAGACAACAAACAAGAGAGCTTTAAATATGTATAAAGATATCATAAAGACATAAAACATAAGAACTTAAGAAGAAACAACTATCAGCTAGTTAACAAAAAAAAAACCAAAAGTTAAAAACTTTTTCTTATTTTTTCACATCGGTGATTCTTCTGGATCTAAATCCATACGCTTTCCGGCGAAATAAGAAAGGCAAAGACCCCTGCTTCTTTTTTTTTATTTCCCATGTGCATCGCGGTTGTCCGATCTCCGACATTAGCGGCGGATGTGTGAAGCGGATTATTTGCGGAAGCGTCTACGATTTCCGGTGACGATCAGTAGCCGCTAGACAGAAGAATATGTGTCTCCAGCTACATGAGGGGTTGGTTGCTCCTTGCTCCTTTTTGGCCTCGGTGGTGGAGAAACAAGTTTTCATACCTAGTTTCTTCGGATCTCGCGGTGGTTCTTTCTTCTTCTAGACATTTTTTTGCTCCTCTCTGGTGGAACGGTGGTCCTAGTCACCATCCTTTGTGTCACCTTTGAAGCCCCAACAAAGGTTCTAGTTTTGGTCCCTTCTCTGGTGGTCTTCATCTTGCAAATCCGATCATCCCCTAGGCGGCGCTAGGCGCAAGTGGGACCCTACCCGGTCTGGGCAGCTGAGCGGTGGTTCTTAGTGGCCAGCTGTCTCATGAGGTGTTTTCGGTAGCAAGAGAAGGCGAACGGCGGTGGTGCTTCGCGCAACAGAAACGCGACGGCTATGAGAGGAGTTGTTTTGGTTCCTTTGGGTGGTATATCGTCGGGCAAGTAGTCTTCAGTTGGTCATGACGGCAGCGGAGCTGAGGAATATCGGCGGCGGTGGTTTGGTCAAGAGTTTGACCTAAGGCTCCCTAACTTTAGGGATTGTGGGTTTTGAGTTCCTTTAGATTTGATTTTAAGTCCAGTTTGGTTGGATATACTGAAAGATTTTTCTCTTTTTAGAGAATAAGATATTTAGAAGCTTTTTAATTTTATTGAGCTTCTAAAAACATGTACCTAAACTAATTTATTAGCTTTTGCAACTTTTCATTTTATAATGAAAAATTTACATTTTATCAAAACAAAAAAGAAAAAAAAAACTATGGTAACTAGTTATAAAAAATAAAAATAAAAACAACTATGTTAACAGTTGATGAAGTACATATATGGCCAAGCAAAATTCGACAGCATAAGTAGTTGGAAGAGCATCAGAATAGAACCGAGCAAAAAGAAACCACAACAATGTCAAGGTGAGCCACCTTGAACCGTTTAAATATAAACATGTCAATTGGGTTGTCCACATTTACATAGCCTTGTTTATATGGATATTTTAGTTTTATGTACTATATTTAGTGAGCCTATTTTGACAATGAATCACATTTTGTCCTCACTCAAAAATGTTATGTGTTCACATGGACATATAGACTGTCCATGGATCAAAACTTCAGTTAATTTTTTTTGTTTGTTAACATTTTTGTTGAAATCGTAAAAATCACATTCTTTGAAGATTTTGAAAAAAACCCACGTTTTTCGCTAATAACATCAAAAATCGGCCTCGCTTAGTCGACCTATGAAAGGCTTTGGAAAAAAAAGCCACTGAGAGAAACAACTAATCATCACCAAGACGCAACCATAAAACTACAACTACCTTTAATTCTTGAACCAAAACCAGTTAACCAATTCACACTAAATTTGGATCAACAATCAAAATACCTTAGAGGAGAAACTAAGTCAAGAACAAATAATGAGGCTAGACGAGGCAGACGTAAATGTTCACAAACGACGACATAAACTAATTCCAATGCGTATTCCACAAATACTAAATCAGAACATCAAAGAAAATCGAAGTCGTATTAGATAAAATATCTCACGTTAAAAATATGAAAGGACAAAACCCTAATATGTGAGAAATATGGACCAATTCACTTATTGCTAATTAATTTTAAGTAACAAATTCATAATTTTAACATGCCAAAATGATACAAGAGATGATGTGGCAAGTAATGGACACATGGCTGAAGACTATGGATTGGAAGTTAGAGTTTGTTATGGCAGCTTCACCGGTAAAAACAGAAAAGCATAGCAATTAATAGAGTTTTTTAAACTATTATCATATGAACATTTCGATTGTAAATCTCTTATTCATTTTCTCTTTGTAATTCTGAAGTTGAGTTCATTCATTGGAGGATTGTTTCTTATTCTAAATCATTTGTGGTGAGTTGTTGTATTGTTGTTTCTTGAGAACAATAGTTCATTGTGATCATCATGTTGAATGAAGTGTTAATTTGTTTGTATCAAAGGTATCAGATTGTCAGTAATCCTCCGGAATCAGTCATGGAGACTCGTTCACAAACATCTAAGAAGGAAGCTGGAAATCGAGAATCTGATAAATCAATCAACTCCAAAGTCCAGATGCTCGAAGCTTCTTTTCTAGCTCAAAATTACAAAATCGAGAAGAAAATGGCAGAACAAAACGAAAAGTTGGAGAAGAATATCGTTGAGATGTTCGAAGCTTTTGGATTGAGAAACAAAAATATCAACTTGCAAAATGGATATCAGAATCAAAATCATGGTTCTCCGTTCAAAAATCGTTCAGATGCAAATCAAAGCAATCATGAGAGAAATAGAGGTTTGCGATTTCCTAATTCTCATCATTACACTAGCATTACACGATTAGGCAAGATTGATTTTCCTCGCTTTAATGGTGATAAGATTAAGGAATGATTATTCAAGGCAGAACAATTTTTTGCAATCGATTTAACTCCAGAAGGTTCTAAAGTAGGAATTGTTGCAATGCATTTTGATGATTTGGCTTCTACTTGGCATCAGGCTATTATGTACATTGATAAAGGACAAAATGTTATGTTTGATTGGCCTGGATATAAATCGTTGTTGAAAGAAAGGTTTGAGGAAATTTTTGATGACCCGATTGTAGGTAGAGCTTAAGCAATTGCAAGAAACTAATGGTATTTTAGAATATCATAGCAAATTTGAGCATATTAGAACGCGTATTACATTACCTGAATGCTATCTAGTTAGTGCTTATTTGGCTGGATTGCGTAATGATACTCAAATGCATGTGAGGAAGTTTTAACCTCAATCCATTTGTCAATGGTTGTTGCTAGGTAGCTTGTATGAAAAGGCTCATCCTAAGAAGCAATTTCAATCTACATTCTCAGGTTACATAAACAATTCAAGCTCATCTTCATAAGACTTACTTCCCACACCAAGAGAACATGAATACAATAAAGAAGGAGCTGAGTTTCAGAATAATAAAGGTGTAATTCAGCAACCAAGGAAATTTTTATCACAAGCATAAATGAGTGACATAAGAGCTAAAGGCTTGTGTTATTTCTATGATGAGAAGTATTCACTAGAACACTACCTTAAACACAAAAGACTCAGTTGTTTTGTTTGGATATGGAAGAAACTGAAGAGGAAGAATGTGACAATGCCAGTACTAAAGAAGAAGATGTTGAAATTACTCACATATTTGTAAATGTAATTGCTGGTATTTCTGATTACAGCACAATGAGAATCAAAGGAAGGCATGAGAACTTAATACTCTATATATTGGTTGATTCTGGTTCTACACATAACTTTGTAAACTCTAGAATGGTTAATAAACTGGGATGCAAAGTCGAATTTGCTGGTTTAACAAGGGTTTATGTGGGTGATGGAAGGAAATTGGGAATTAAAGGAAAGATATAAGGTTTGAGTTGGAGTTTTCAGAACAATGAATTCACTGTTGACTTTATATTCATTCCATTAGGAGTGTGTGATATGGTTTTGGGCATTCAATAGTTACATACACTTGGACCTATTACATGAGACTTTAATAAGCTGGACATGCAATTTAAATGGGCTGGTCATAAGGTGATTTTAAATGGTATCATTCAAGGTTCTGTATTGGAGGTTAAAGCTAATAAATGAAGCTTAAACAAGAAATTTCTCAAATTTCTATGATATATATAAGAGAGATTCAGTGGAATACATATCCTAGTTTATCTGCAGTTTGTCTGGAAGACTCTACTTAAGCTAGTTTACCAAAACTTGATGCACTAATTCAACAATTCCAGAGCATTTTTGAGGAATCAACAACATTACCTCCATTTCAAACAAATCATAATCATAAGATTTAGTTGGTAGAAGGTTCTAATCCAGTTAATCAGAGGCCTTATAAATATGTTGTGCAAAAAAAATGAAATTGATAAAATGGTTCAGGAAATGTTGACCAATGGAACAATATATGCCAGTTCAAGTTCTTTTCTTTCACCTGTGATTCTAGTCAATATGAAAGATGGAAGTTGGAGGTCATGTATGGACTATAAAAGCTTGAACAACATGATAGTAAAAAATAGATACCCAATTCTTTTAATTGAGGATTTGATGGATGAATTGGGAGGCTCAAAGATCTATTCTAAGATTAATTTACGTGTTGGATATCATCAATTGAGAAGGGATCCTCAAGATATTCATAAGACAACTTTTAAAACACACATTGGTCATTATGAATATCTAGTTATGCCATTTGGCTTAACCAATGCACCAACAACCTTTCAACATTTGATGAATACAATTTTCAGAAACATTATGAGGAAAATTATGTTGATATTTTTTGATGATATACTCATCTACAACCATTCTTTGGATACACACATTGAACACTTACAGTTGGTATTTGAAGCAATGCAAGCACATTCATTGTTTGCTAAAAGAAGCAAGTGTGCTTTTGGTACTACAAGGGTGGCATATCTTGGTCATTTCATTGGAGTTGAGAGAACTTTCACTGATCCAAGTAAAATCAAAGTTGTTGCTGAATGGCCACAACCTCAGAACACTAAACAATTGTGGGGATTTTTGGGTTTAGCTGGTTATTACATAAGGTTTGTCAAAAACTTTGGATCAATTGCCAGACCATTAACAGATTAGATTAATAAAGATGCATTATGCTGGAACAGTGAAGGAGCAGAGTCATTTGTAGCTTTGAAAACAACTTTGTGTCGATCTCTAGTACTTGCATTACCATTGTTTGATAAACAGTTTGTGGTAGAAACAGATGCGTGTGGTACATGCATTGGTCCAGTCTTGATGCAGGAGGGCCATCCACTCGCTTATATCAATACACACTTTAAGGGAATCAATTACTTTTTAAATATATGAAAATGAGTTACTGCCAGTAGTTTTTACAGTTCAGAAGCGGCGCCATTATCTTCTTATGGGACCTTGATCAACACAGCCTCAAATATCTGCTTGAACAATGTTTGAGTACTTCAATTCAACAACAATGGTTTCCAAAGCTATTGGAATTTGATTATGAAATTTAGTATAAAGAAGGGGAAAAATTTTTGACAGCTGATGCTCTTTCTAGAGATGAGGGTTCTGAGATTTTGCATATGGCTATGACAGTATTAGATTGTGATTTTTTTTCCGCAAAAACATGCTTCATATGTAACTGATCCATTGATTCAAACCATCTAGAAGTTTTACTCTTGGACTCAGAAAATTTTCAGGCATAAGAGCAAAATTGTAGTCCCTAGTGATGTAGCATTGCGTAATGGGAAAAATGTCAAACAAATACTGAACTTCCAAAAAGTGTTGAAAAAAACCATGAACTTTTCTCTCTCCTA
>OVAV01002513.1:0-11125 GCA_900406375.1 Iberis amara
TATATATATTATTATTTTTTTTTTTTTTGAAATTTTATAACTTCAAAAAAATACTATACGAAATACAAAGTCAAACATTGATAAATATTAAACTCGAAAACTTAGCAGAAACAACATTTTCTCCTGAAACAAAATTCGAAATAAAAATTTTAAAATTATAAGAGTTAACCAAATTTTATTATCAGAAAACAAACTATAATACTATTGTAATAGATCTAAAGTCTTAAAATTATTTTATATATGTGAATTTTTTATATAAAAATATTTTTATAAAAAATAAGATTGTATGATATTTTTGAAAATCTTTTTCTCGCGCTGTAAAATAGAACTCTGTTATTTTTAGACTTAAGGTAAATGGAGTTGTGAGTAAATAATTTGAGAATAGCTTTTAAAATATGTTAAATTAACATATCAAAACAAATGGGGTAAAATATGAATCATCGAATAGTACCGGGAACAAAATAAAAAAAGGAGAAAATTGAGGACTGAGAATTTAATTCTATAAAGTCAAAGCCACCTTCTCCGAGTGTCTGTATCTAACAAATACGCGACGACAAACACAAACACGAAGTTAATCAATCATACAAAAAAAAACAAAAAAACAAAAAAAAAAATAAAAATTATTACTGTTAATTTATAGATAATCTTCAATAATCATCAGATTTCAAGGTTCTCTGTAACTTCTCTTCAATGTCGAGTTTTAGATCTTGAGAGAACATTTACAGGAAAAAAACTCAAAATCAATCGATGGCGTCTAAGTCCAAGAACGTTCGTTATCAACCGCGAAAGTCATCATCGCGATCGATTCAAGCCTTTACGGTGCTTATCCTTCTGCTCGTAGTGATCCTGATTCTTCTCGGTCTCGGGATCTTATCACTGCCCAATGCGAACAGAAACTCTTCGAAGCCGAACGATTTGACCAACATTGTACGGAAGAGCTATGAGAGGTTAGGAGGCAACGATTTGGCTTTTTTTCTTCGTCTTTTGTTTGAATTCGAATTGAATTTCTGAATGGATTCATGTGATTTTGAAAATTTTCTTAGTTATGGAGATGAGGAAGGGAACAGCGAACGTTGGGTTGAAGTAATTTCGTGGGAGCCTAGAGCTGTTGTTTACCACAATTTCTTGGTAATTTGCTTGATTTTAACTCAGATTTGCTTCTGCATGTGTGTTCATAGAGTTCGTATTGCTTGTCAGACAAGATTGAGAAATTGGAAATTGTGTAAGCTAAATTTTGATCGACAGAGTTGACTCTGTTCTCGTATAGAGTTTAGATTCTTAGATCTCCTTCAACCTTCCATTGAAGAATGTTTAGTGAAAATAGCTTTTGGGAACGAAACGCATGTTTCTCATTTTAGACATTGGAGCTTCTCATTGCTAAAATTTGATAGACTGAGTTGACTTTGTTATGCTCTAGAGTTTAGGTTTTAGGTTTTAGGTTTCTTTGAATCCTCCATTGAATAACTTTGGAAGTTCTAAGTGAAAATGGCTTAGAGGCAGGGAACACATATAACATATTTCTCCCATTTACCCATAATAGAAAGGATTCAATATTGTGATTTTAGGGATTTGTGTGTTGAAATGTGTTATTCTATTGGAATGTCTGAGTTGTGATTGTAGTCTTCTTTTCATTTCTTCAGACCAATGAAGAATGTGAGCATTTGATCAGCCTTGCTAAACCGAGCATGGTTAAGTCAACTGTGGTTGATGAAAAAACCGGAGGGAGCAAAGATAGCAGGTTTGTATCCATCCACTCTTCCTATTTGCCCAACTTGCAAAAAGTTTGTTGTTTGTTAACTTGCAAATTTGGTCCTTGTGCAGAGTAAGGACAAGTTCAGGAACTTTTCTTAGAAGAGGACATGACGAAGTTGTCGAGAGAATTGAGAAAAGGATCTCAGATTTCACTTTCATTCCTGTAGGTAAGTGCCTTTGTTCTTTAGTTATCCAATACTTGTAAGTGTTGAAACATAGTAAGATCACCAGTTGCAGTTAGTGCCCTTTCTGAGTTTGTGAATTGCGGTTTTGTTTTGTAGAAAATGGAGAAGGTCTTCAAGTTCTTCACTACCAAGTTGGACAGAAGTATGAGCCTCACTATGACTATTTCTTAGATGAGTTCAACACCAAGAACGGAGGACAGCGAATAGCTACTGTACTTATGTACCTGTAAGTAACCAAATCAAATCTCATAATCCCCTTTTTAATTTTACAGAAATTTCTGTGTGTGTTTAATCTTCTTTCTTTTAACACAATTCATTAGCTCTGATGTTGATGATGGTGGCGAGACTGTGTTCCCAGCAGCAAAAGGAAACATTAGTGCAGTCCCGTGGTGGAACGAGCTCTCAAAATGTGGCAAAGAAGGACTCTCTGTTCTACCAAAGAAGCGAGATGCTTTACTTTTCTGGAACATGAGGCCTGATGCTTCTCTAGACTCTTCAAGTTTGCACGGTGAAGAGAGACTCAACTACTAAAAACTCTCATTTTCTTTCACTGAGATAATATAATAAATAATATCCTATGCTTTGATTTCAGGTGGATGTCCAGTGGTGAAAGGAAACAAATGGTCATCCACGAAATGGTTTCATGTTCACGAGTTCAAGGTTTAAGAGAAAAAGAGAAAGCTAAAATATATGTTGAAGACTATTATATCTTATACTTTGATTGTGTGGATAACTTTAATTACAGATATGTATTGTTGTATTTCCCTTTAGGAAATTGGAGGCTGTTTTTTTTTATGAAGGATATTTGAACTTTCTTACTTTTTCTTTTAGACTTTTTGAAATTTTGTAACTTTTTTTTCTGAGTTTTATTATAACTTTAATAATTTAATAAAAGCATGCATTTTCTGTTTTTACTCGCTGCTATACTTTTCTATATTTATTAAGCAAAGTTATTCTGTTGATATAAACTCAAAAACTACTTAACTTTTGGCAGCCAATTGGAGCTCTTATGGAGATGCTTAAGAATAGGAGTAAGGGAACTGTTAATGATATACAAATGTGTATAGTGTTTTACATATGGACCAAGTTTGCCACACCAAAAATGCAAAAAATAAATTAAGTTAGAACAATATTTTTCATGGGTTATGTGATTTAGGGTGGTAAAATGCAAAAGAAGTGTAAATTGAAAAACGGGAAACAAAGATGAAAATATTGGCTCAAAGGATAAATAACTACCGTTTGCAATTAGATAACCAATAAGTATATATTAGGTAACGTTATAATCTAGTTCAGTACATATCTTAAATGATCAATTTTTGTTTGTTAGGCATGCAAAGCTCAAACAAGGTTTGGTTATAGCAATTTCACAAGCACCTCTCGTGCAATGAATGCCTAAAAGCTAACCCTCAAATGAACAAGTCAAAACTAGCATTAAGAGTAACCAAATTGCTGATGATGACGAGTCGCAAGATCATAACGATAACTTGTTTGCAAGGCGTCATAAAAGATCAACGTGATGACCGGCGACCGAACTTTCATCATGATCATCGTGATCACAACAACAATCGCTGGGAAGCGGGGTTTAAAGTTGACATCCCTGAATTCTATGGCGAAGTTCAAGGAGAGGCTTTACTTGATTGGATCGTCACGGTTGATGAGATCCTTGAATTTAAACAAGTCCCGCCGAATCGTCAAGTTTCGCTTGTAGCAATGCGCTTTAGGGATCACGCGGCGGCATGGTGGAAACAAACGAAACAAACGCGTCTTCGTAATGATAAAGCTTCGATTCAGTCTTGGGAGAAGCTCAAGAAGCACTTGCGTCGTATGTTCTTGCCGCATAACTATGAACGGACGTTGTACACCCGTCTACAGAACCTACGCCAAGGTCAGCGCTCCGTTGATGACTATGCGGATGAGTTTTCGTTGCTGGTCGCCCGCATCGACATCAATGACACTCCAGCTCAACTAGTCTCTCGATTCATTGGTGGCCTTCGACCTCAACTTCAAATGGCTTTGGTTCAGTTCGATCCAACTAGCGTAGCCGAGGCTCATCGCCGAGCGGCTACGTTCGAGCACCAATAGCGCACGCCTACATGGTCGGCTCAATCTCGGGCTCGCTCTTCTGACCCATCTTCGTCCACTATGACACCTTCTGCCAAAGACGGGGATCCGAGTTCTTCGAGTGCACGTACGGCTCCTCCGGTTGATGACAATCAACCTCGACGTTCAANAACGGCTTGCCCCACCCACCCCCGCCGTGGCCTCGTATTGGATACACTTGCTGATAATGCGGTAGAGACCGGTGATGACGACGATCTAGATCAAGAGCCGCATGACAATGTTCAGATTACAACAGGTGATACTGGTCACCTTTTGGTGTTGCGGCAAGCTTGCACATCGGCACCATCACACCCGGATAATCAATGGCTTCGTACGAACATTTTTCGTTCCACATGCACTATTCGCGGCCGGATTTGTTCGTTATCATTGACTCAGGGAGCTGTCACAATGTCATATCCTCCTTCGCAGTAGATCGTCTTGAGCTAAAGCGTGAACCTCATCCTGCACCGTATACTCTTGGCTGGTTACACGAGGGCGTTAATGTCTCGATATCACAATGAGCTTTAGTTCCCTTCTCGATAGGTCCTTACTACCGCGACCGCATGTATTGTGACATCGCACCCATGGATGTGAGTCATCTCTTGCTTGGTCGTCCTTGGGAATTTGATCGGCGTATTACACATGATGGAGGGAGACTCATCAAATTGTTCTTGTTCCCTCTCGCGAACCGTCTCCGACACGGCCAGCTACCGCACCTCTCCCACCTCTACCTGTTCCTTCGACTCGGGCACCCATCTTGTGCTCCTTCTCGTCTTTTGATGTTGAACTCAAGACCGAAGGCTTTGCTTTAGCCGTCTTCCCTACAACTTCGGCCGTCTCTACTTCGGCTACTACCCACTCGGCCCTTGCGCCTCTATTACGAGAATTCGACGACGTGTTCCCTCATGAGCTTCCATCCGGACTACCTTCTCTCTGTGACATACACCATCAGATTGACTTGGTTCCCGGCTCCTCTCTTCCCAACCGTCCACATTACCGTATGTCACCTAGTGAGCATAAGGAGTTGTGAAGTCACGTGGAAGAATTGCTTCGAAAGGGATATGTGCGTGAGAGCCTCAGCCCGTGCGCGGTTCCCGCACTTTTGATCCCCAAAAAGGATGGCTATTGGCGCATGTGTGTCGACAGTCGAGCTATTAACAAGATCACGGTTTGGTACCGCTTTCCTATACCGCGTCTAGATGACCTTTTGGACCAAATAGGCACTGCAAAGGTCTTCTTTAAAATCGATTTGAAAAGCGGCTATCACCAGATCCGTATTCGCCCAGGTGACGAATGGAAGACAGCTTTCAAGACTCGCGAAGGTCTCTTTGAATGGCTCGCCATGCCTTTTGGACTTTCAAATGCGCCAAGCACATTCATGCGAGTAATGAATCAAGCTCTTCGACCGTTCATTGGAAAGTTTGTTGTTGTGTATTTCCATGACATACTCGTTTTTAGTCCGTCTCTTGACCTGCACCAGTAGCATTTGGGTGACGTTTTGGCGACCCTATGGCGTGACAAATTTTTTGCTGCTAAGCATAAATGCGAATTTGGGGTTGCCAGAGTTCTCTTTCTCGGGTATGTCGTCTCGTCGGACGGGTTGGCTGTTGACGCTTCAAAGATTGAAGCTATCAAGTTTTGGCCGATTCCGACGTCTGTCACAGAAGTTCGTAGCTTCCACGGGCTTGCTTCCTTCTATAGGCGGTTTGTGAGCCACTTTAGCACCATCATGGCACCGATTACAAGTTGTATGCGTGATGGGAAGTTTCTTTGGACCGATGATGCAACAGTCACTTTCGAACTCATCAAAGAAAAGTTGATGACGGCGCCAATTCTTATTTTACCAGACTTTGACGTTGCGTTCGAACTTCATTGTGATGCTTCTAAATTAGGCATTGGTGCGGTTCTTAGTTAGCAGGGACGTCCAGTGGATTTTTTTAGCAAAAAATTGGCGGGGGCGCGTAGTCGGTACTTCACCTATGACGTTGAGGNTGAGTTTTACGCTATCGTTTAGGCTATCAAACACTGGCGACATTATCTCGTTCATCGCGAGTTCGTCCTCTTTACAAATCATGATGCCTTGAAACACTTGGATAGTCAGGCTAAGGTTTCGGCGCGCCATGTGGGTTGGATTTCGTACCTTCAACAATTCACTTTCTCGATCCGACATCAAGCGGGGAAACTTAATCGCGTGGCCGACGCTTTAAGCCGCCGTCATACGATCTTTACAACTACTCATGCTTCCGTTCCCGGCTTCGCGTCATTCGCAGATCTCTATGCCACTGACAAGTTCTTCTCACGCATCTATGAAAACACGAAGCTCGGCCTCAACTCGACTTACACACTACAGGACGACTTCTTATTTAAGGGATTGCGTCTGTGCCTCCCTGAGTGTAGTTTGCACCTTCAGGTGATCTCAGAACTGCAAAATGAAGGTCATGTGGGGCGTGATCGGACCTTAGACTTAGTGTCTCGATCTTATTTTTGGCCTCATTTGCGTCGAGACATCGAGAGATTTGTGGAGCGGTGACGCACTTGTCACCATGCGAGGAGTAAAGCGACTCATGCGGGTTTGTATCTCCCTCTACCGATCCCAACACAACCGTGGACTGACTTGAGCATGGATTTTGTTTTGGGTCTTCCTCGAACTCAACGTGACTATGATTCGATATTGGTAGTCGTTGATCGCTTCTCGAAGATGGCTCATTTTGTTCCGTGCAAAAAGACAATCGATGTCGTAAGTGTAGCAGGTTTGTTTTTCAAAGAGATTTACCGCTTGCACGAGTTGCCATCGTCCATTGTGTCAGATCGCGATACTCGTTTTCTCAGTCATTTTTGGCGTACTTTATGGCTTTTGTTGGTACTAGTCTTAATCTCAGTACGTCTTATCATCCACAAACCGACGGTCAAACGGAAGTGGTTAATCGCTCCTTGGGTAATCTTTTAAGATGTTTGGTTGGCGATAATATTAAAATGTGGGACTTGAAACTTGAACAAGCTGAATTTGCTCATAACCGTGCCCTTAATCGCACCATCGGATTTTGTCCTTTCCAAGTCGTTTATGGTAATGTTCCCCGCGCACCGGTGGATCTTACTACGCTCCCGGACAAGTCTCGACATCATGGAGAAGTTGTTGATTTCGTTGAGTCATTGCAGCAGGTACACAAACAAGCTCACGCTCAGTTGGAGTCCAATACGGCAAAGTATAAGCTTGCTGCCGATGGTAAACTTCGTGAAGTTCTTTTCTCTCCAGGTGATTTAGTTTATGTAGTCTTAACCAAATATCGTTTGTCAGTGGGTGAGTACAACAAGCTGAAGCCACGTTCTGTTGTACCGGTGGAAGTTTTAGAGTGTATTAATCCTAATGCTTACCGTGTTCGTTTACCTTCGCATATTAAGACGTCTGATGTCTTCAATGTCCGCCACCTTTCTCCGTTTCACGGTGATAATGCAGCTCCGGATTCGTGGTCGAATCCTTCCCAACCCGGAGGGACCTGATGTAGCTCATGGACTTACTTGCTTTACTCGTTGGTTTTACGTTTCTTAGTGTCGGTTTTTATCTTTTAATTTGTTGCTTTCTTTATTTTTATTTTCTTGAACTTCTTTAGCTTGTTGAGGAAGTTAATGTCTTTAAAAGATTTTCTTAGATTTTCTTATTAGGTTGTATCGAGCCTTGTTGCTATAAAAGGCTCCTCTTTTGTTTTAGGTTTTCAGAATGGATTTTGATTAATAAAACTATTGGTTTTGGTGTTTGAAAAAGAGGAGTACTCTTGTTCTACATACGTCGATTTGAGCTTTGAAGCTTGAATCCCTTTTGCGACGTTTCTGGAAGCGTTACATAACCCGTTCTCTTGTTATTGCTTCCGCCTCTCTATCACTAATCTAGCAAGCCTTTAACCACCAAATATAATGTGAAAGCAAAATGGACAAGAAACAGTCAACTGGAAAATCAAGACATCAAGCATAGACAAAGATCTAAAGGGTAATAGCAACTCAAATAATTGATCGAATTAGTACAATAAACAAGACTAACACATTTTCATATAATTAATCACAATTACAATGAGAAACAAGGACCAATTTCCATGTGCTCATTTTATGATTAGCATGCATCAAACATCTTTTTGGCGTGAAATTTTCTATGGACAAGTTTGACTTTCTCAAGCCTAATGAAAGCATTCAAATTTTCTAATCATAAATCATCTACAATAATCCACCCTAAAATATGATCCAACAAAAACTAATTTCAAAGAAAAAGAACAAAAGAGATAGAAGAATAGACAAAATCAAATTCATAATTAAAGTTAAGAATCCTTTACTAGAGTAGCAAAATCATCAAAAACAATCCATAATATCTAATAATAGAGTTTGGATTTAAAACAACTCTAACCAGATGAAAGATTTTCTAAAAATAGTGTTTTTTCCTAAATAGACAAAAAAAAAAAAACATGGTTTAGATGATGCGACAGTGCTCTAAATATTTTTATGACTTCGAGTCTGTGACTAATAAGATTCAATTACTTTCATTTTCTTATATGATTTTATGAGCCTAAGCATTTATCTAACTAATCTTAATGTTAAGTACCAAACCTACCCGTTTTAATTGCTAAAACTCAACGTAATCACTTTTATTTTATTTATTGATTTTTTTTAGATTACAACAGGACAACCAAAATCATTATAATTGTTTTAAATTAGATAATCACTTTATTAGTATCTATCGGGATATTTTTCTCTCGTTTGGAATTTGATACCTCAAATACTACATGTGATCACCATTGACGGTGATATTCGAAACACGTTATTCTTACAAATGTTTTAACAAAAGACTTAAGAAAAATATACTTTGTCTATAGAAAAGTACTTTGTAATTTGGAGAACATATACCTTTTTCAAATTAATTGGTAAGAGTATACTTTGTCTATAGAAAAGTACTATTTTGCCTTTCATCTACCTACACAAAATTCTAACAATTTAATTTCTCTTTTTATATTATAATACCTAAAATTCCTTTTTTTATTAATTCAAATATATCAAATAAAACTTAACAAAATTACAATCCCTAGAATCCATAAAAAAAAAAAAAAAAACAGTTCAACACACAATGTTTGTAGACTCCTGCGTGAATTGCAGGCAAATCTCTCCTGAATCACTGGCGAGTCTTACGTGAGTCGATTACTAGCATCTCCGACCACTTATGCGAGCTTCGATCCTCGTTTTTCGAGTTTTCGTGAGTTTCGATTCTTCGGTTTTTCTTTTTGTTCATTCCTAAATATGAGAATCATTTTCCGTTTCTTATAATTCTCTTATGATTTTGGTTTGGAAAAAAATGCAATTGTTTGGAATTATTGATTACATGAAAATTTGTAGGTATGCAATAATTTAGGCATTCATGTGAATGAATTTTGTGAATAGTGAATCAATCTTATCGATTGTGAGAAATACATGTGAACTGTGATTTGTGAATGTTACATGTTAGGATGAAAGTGAACTGCAAATCATGCATGTGAATTATGAATCATACGTGTGCGTTGTATATATTATTGATAAACTGTGATTCATATACAATAAATCATACAGGTGAACTATAAATCATACACATGAATTATGAATCACACACATGAATTATAAATCACACACTTGAATCGTGATTCTTGGCTACTAAAAATATATTTTTAAACGTACGTTAAAAGATAAAAAAAAAGTCGAAACAAAAATAGATTATTTCATAGTTTGCTGTGACTGAAAACGTGATTTTAATAAACACAAACAAACGTAAAAAAATAAGTTTATATATATATATATATATTTCTTAATAATAAAGAAGTAATTAAAATATTTAATTATTAGTGTTTAGACAATATTAACTTACATAAAATAATTGAATACTAATGTAATGTGAAAAGAAGAAAGAAAAATGGCGATAATTTTGGCGATTATTGAGCAGTTATTTACCCAGATTTCATGGATCTCTCAGCCACGATTTCTGATGATTATTGCCGGAGTGGAAGATCTATTCCGATGTTTAAGGATACTTATTACGACTCTTACTGGAAAAGTATCGTGGGCAGTTACCATTGACACACGATCTCTTCTCTATGAGTATATATGGCCTTTTGATTTTGTTTACAAACACTACCTCTTTCTCGACAAAATCAATTTTCACTACAAAGTTCGAATGGCGGAAAACGTCCAAAGAGCGATTCAGAACATGGATCTTGGGATCAATGATCCCCCTATCCTTCTTCCAATGGATGTAGTTAGCCAGGCTGTCTACGAGAACCAACACAGCATTGTTGACCGACCTTTGATGCCTCGAAAGCAAAACCTCCGTTCAATCATTGTGAATCTCCCTCGAAGTTGGGGACAGGTAGGGATAATCAGGGGAAGAATCATAGAAGGCCACAGATTTCAATTTGTCTTCTCTTCAGAGGAAGCCATGGAAATGGTTCTCAGGCGCGGTCCCTGGGCTTTCTCAGACCGGATGCTGCTCATACATAGATGGATCCCTGGCCCTCATGCCATGGAACTCAACCATATTCCTTTTTGGATTCAAGTTAGGGGGATTCCAATTCAGTACATGAACCGTGGCGTAGTGGATCATATTGCTAATGCTATGGGACAAGTTCTGGAGATTGAATACAATCAGAACTTTGAAATCAAAATGGAGTATGTGCGTGTGCGCATCAATTGGGATGTTGACAGACCTCTACGTTTCCAAAGAAACTATCAATTCTTTCCAGGGGTTAACACACTCTTATCTTTCAGATATGAAAGGTTGAGAGGATTATGTGCAATTTGTGGTTTACTAACTCATGATACAGGTGAATGCCTTATTCCGAATGGAGGTATGGATGATGCACCAGATGATGATGAGGTCCCTAAAGGTAATGGATTCATTCTTCCACATGAAAACCGTGGAATCATCATTCAAGATGTTTCAGAAGAACCCCAAGATCAACCTGAAACTGATTCTCCTGTGAGAAATGAAGATCAAGATACTTTGTATCCCAATCCACAAGAATCTGTCATGTTGCTGGATAACCTTGTGTCAAAGAAGAGGAAATTTGATGATGAAGCAGGACCTA
>OVAV01002514.1:0-10398 GCA_900406375.1 Iberis amara
ATGGAATTATAGGGAAGAGGTGTATGACGTGTCTTTACAACTGAATTTTAATATGCGTGTGGTTCTTATGTGAACTATAAGCGATTTCCCAGCATATGGGATACTATCTGGATGGACAACACATGGAAAACTAGCATGTCCATATATATAACCATTAATTACTGGTTTGACCTAAGTAAGAGATGTATGTTTTATTCATTATGTAATGAAGGGTATTGTTTGCCTCGATCAGTTGTCTTGATCAAACTTAAAAGTTAAAACAGTTTATGTTTGAGTTATATGTTTCCAGTTGTATTCTGTATATGTAGTTACATTTCTAAATTTTATTTTTCATTGTTGTGTTTGATTAAATACATTTAAAGTATAAATGTAGTAGCAACGACGAATTTTAAGATGTTCTTTTTAGAACTAAAATAGCTTCAAAAAGAATAAATTATATGTATAGAGCAAAATTAAAAGTTTTTATATGTTTGTATTTGGCACATATGATTTCATAATTGTTATCATACAGAAAGCGCTACAAGAAAGATTTAATTATCCGACCAAAGTGGTTTAGTCGGAATTTTGTGGTCGTAAAATTTTTTAGTCGGAACATATAGTCAGAACTTGGTCGAAAAAAAGTAGTCGAAAATTAGTCGAAAAAAATTTCCGACCAATTTCTGACTAATTTTTAAAAAAATTTTAAAAAAAACAGAATAATTTTATAAAATAACATTATTTTAAAATCAAAATTCCAAAACATATGTATAATTCTATGATCTAGTTACATAATCTAATTCTAAATTTCCAAAGTGTAATTCTATTACCTATAATCTAATTTCATAACCTAGATATTCTAATTACTTAAAACTACATAATCTAATAACATAAACCTATATTATTATTTGAAACCTAAAGAATAATTTGAAAGGATTTAGAGAAATTTTGGAGAGTTTTGTGGTGTAATGAAGAAGTGGAGCGCGACTTATATAGAAGAAATAGTCCGACCAAATTCCGACCAAACCAAAAAATTGGTCGGATATTAGTCAGAACTTGTATTACATTTTCCAACCAATTTTTCAGTTTGGTCGGAAATTAGTCATAAAATTTAGTATTGTGACAAATTTCCGACTAATCCTTAGATTAGTCGGAATTTGGTCGGATTTTTTTAAATGAAAACAAAGATTTTTTTAAAAAATTAAAACAAATTCCAATCAAATTCCGACCAATTCCTCGATTAGTCGAAATTTGATTGGAATTTTTCTTAAATTTTCTTTTATTTTTTAAAAATTTTTATTAACAACAATAAATCGGGAAAATTAAAAAAATATTAAAAAATTAAATTCCTACCAATTCTTAGATTAATCATAATTCGGTCGGAATTTTTTTTTTAACTCTTTTTAAATGTTTTTATAATTTTTTTTAAAAAAATTAACAATGAAAAACATGAAATATTAAAAAAAATATTAAAAAAATTCTGACCAATCCGACTAATCTAAGAATTGGTCAGAATTTGGTCGGAATTTATTTAATTTCTTTTAACGAAGATATATAGAAAAATTTTTTAAAAAAATACCGACTAAATACCGACTAATATTATTCGTCAAAAAATTCCAAACAATTTTCAACTAATTGTCTGATTAGTCGGAAATTGGTCGGAATATCCTCGAAAATTTTTCCGACCACCTTAAGATTATAGATCATTTAGTTTTCCAAAATTTTGTTTGTTTACAAACCATAAATCTACGATCCATCAAGGATTAGTTTGAAGAAATAGAAGATACTATCATTGAAACTTCTACCTTGTTTTTGCATTAAGATTTTGTCATTGTGGTTGAGAGATTCTTGGCATTGATCATATATCATATGATCTTAAAAACTTAAAAGTAAAAAAAAAAGTTATTTTAGATTTATATTCTCTCCCTCCCTTTCCAATTTGACAAAGCTAAGTTGATGTTTTCATTGTAATTATAATATAGTGTGTATATTTCAGTGTTAATATATAATTTGGTTTGCACATAATAAACAAAAAGTTGTGGGACAATCGACTACTCCCTCCGTTTGTATTGATTGATTTTTTAAATTTTTCACACATATTAATAAAACACATAAATAACTAGTATTAAATACATATTTTTCTATGTTAAACAATTTTCTCTTTTATCCAATAGTTTTTCAATCATTTTAATTAATATGCCTTAAAGTTTACAATTTTATAATATTAATATATAAAGCTATATAGAAATTGGGTAAAATCAATCTTTTTGAAACAAATTTTTTTTCTAAAACATCAGACATTTAAAAACGGAGGGAGTACTTAACATTAAAAATAGATCGTAAATCAAGCTAATCCAATATATATTTTTTATTTTGTAAAATATCTAAATCATATATTGTGTTATAGTTGGTGTCACTCATAAAATGTATTTTTTATAGACTTTTAGAACTAGAAACAACCTACTTAGTTAAATTTAAAAAAATTACTCTAGTTTCTTTTAAAAATATCTTATAAGGCTTGCATACAAAAAGTTGGGCAGCTTTTATTCATAGTGAAATTTGCCGTTAACATATTTGGGTTAAGCAAGAGACTCCGTAAATAAAAGTGACCGCCGAAACATAAAATAGTCAAAAGTTGCTTAGGGTTTTTGTTCAGTCCCTCCACTAACATTCTCTCTTCTCTCGTAAGTTTCCGCCGCTAACACATCACTCAGAGTAGACATGGCAAATTCTGACCGTATCCTTCGCAGCTTCCCAGACCTGGGTATGCTTCATCTTCTCTCCTCTTTGTCTTTCTTTATAAAAGTCTGTTCCTTTTTAAGTTTTCTGTGTTAATCGCTCTGTTGTTAGTCTTTCTTACGCTTTTGTTGTTGTACGATGGTTCTAGTAGTTTAATCGTAAAAAAGTCTTCAACTTTTAGGGTTTATGAACAATAATCTTGTTGATTCCTTTGTAGATCTGATGGTTTGTTTAAGAAAAATGTTTTTCTTTTCGCTAATTTCGTCTCTGAGTGTAACCTAGTTGATTCTTGTATAATCATAGATTTTTGATTCCTTTATTGCTTTTATCATAAACGCAGATACTTCAGATATGCTACACAATTATACGCTTGATTCAAAAACCAAGGCTTTAACTCCTGACTCTGAGAAGAAGGTATTCATTCACTTGTGCTCTCTTTTCTTAGCCTAACAATGGTTTTAATAGCTATTTGATTGTTACCCTTTTGTGCTCAATGGGAGTAATTTTGAGAGTGAACTTATGTTTATTTAGTTGCAGGGGGCTTATGGTGTAAATGGTAATGAGTACTTACTTAATGAAAAGCTTGTGGAAGCTACAAAAAATGGTCTTTTGTCTAAAGATGGAGATTTAACCAAAGATAAGGGATCAAACCCAAAGAAACTAAGTTACCAAAACTCATCTTATAACGCAAAGGGTGGTTCACATGGGAAGGGTGCCTACTCTTATGGGTTTTATCCTCCAGCTTATCAGTACCCAAGATATGGTTACAATGGGAGTTATGCTTCAGGAAAGAACAATCTTCACTACCAGTACCATGGAAGATCAGCTGGTGCTGGACATACTTATGGATACATGGACAACATGTACTCAAATTATGGGATGTGTGGACCTTACATGAATGGATATGGGTATGGCTCTTATGATTATGACGCTTGGAAACACATGCCTAATTGGTATGCTGTTAACAACTGCTATAATACACGAAGTGGTTTTCATGGATATGGCAAAGAAAACATTGAGGGATTGAATGAGCTGAATAGAGGGCCACGAGCAAAGGGTTTCAAGAGCCAGGAGGGTTCAAAGGTGATGACTCTGTCTTCTAAGGATCCGGTTGTCTTGGAGACTGAGAAAACTAAAGAAGAAGATGCGTCTCTTCGAGGTCTGACAGACTACAATAAGAAAGATTTTCCTGAAACCTACTCAGAAGCAAAGTTTTTTGTAATCAAATCGTATAGTGAGGACGATATTCATAAAAGTATCAAATACAGTGTATGGTCCAGTACTCCTAACGGTAATAAGAAGCTGGATGCTTCGTATAACGAGGCAAAGCAGAAGGCAGATGGCTGCCCTGTGTTTCTACTCTTCTCTGTGAGTGGATTAAACAAATCTTTCCTGATTTCATTAACTGCTTGTTTTGTATTCCAGTTCTTATATGTGTAAGTTTTACAGGTAAACACTAGTGGACAGTTTGTTGGTTTAGCCGAGATGATAGGACCAGTCGACTTTAACAAGACTGTGGAATACTGGCAACAAGACAAATGGATAGGTTGCTTCCCTGTTAAGTGGCATATCATTAAAGATATCCCTAATAGTTCCTTGAGACATATAACTCTAGAAAACAATGAGAACAAGCCGGTTACTAACAGCAGAGATACACAGGAGGTATATCTGCTTCCTCACTGTGTATTCATCTTTATTTTCGTACACACTGATGATGAAATGATCATTGTTTTTTGTTGGCTGCAGGTAAAGCTAGAGCAAGGTACTAAAGTTATCAAGATTTTTAAGGACCATGCAAGCAAGACATGCATCCTCGATGATTTTATGTTTTATGAGAATCGTCAAAAGATTATTCAAGAGGCAAAAATCAAACACCTGGAGTTCAAAAAACAGGCAACAATTCCTCTTTTCTGAAGCCATCCATCCATAAATATAAAGGGAATATCTAACAAATGTTGGTATTTATTTTCAGCAGGCTTTGGTGTCCAGTGAATACAAAGGAAACAACAAAGTAGTGCCAAAAAGTAATCTTGAGAAAAACCAAGAGCCTACTACAGCCTCAGAAGATGCAGGTGTAAGTGAAGCAACTAGCGAACCTAAAGTGATGAAAGAGAATGAATTAGCTGACCCTAAAGATGCTGTGAAGGAAGTTGCTGTTGCCTGCTAAGTCAACCTTTGGCTGTTCTTTGGGATAGTTGGGTAGGCTGTTTGAGGTTATTTAGTTTGGTTTTCGTTCAAGAGGTTGCCGGCTTTTTTGATGAGTTATTAGACGAGTGCCTAAGTAGATGAAGTTTTGGTTTAAGTTTTTATTTTCTTGCTCGTAGTCAAGATGATACTTCTACAGTCAAGTATGAAAGATGATATTACTCAATCATGTTTTAATGTTATGCCATGATTTAGTCTTCTATCAAGATATGTCCATTTTGTTACTATTATGAAAATGTCGACAGATTATTGAAAAGCTTAACCCAAGCAGGTTGTACGAATACACCAAGTTTTAACTATTACATATTTGGTAGATAAGCAAAATGCAAAACCACAATCCATAGAGAAAGTGGTCTTTGCTAGGAAACAAAACAGTCCCTTCCTTAGACAAAACCATAATCAATCAAGACAAAGCTAGAAAACCAATCCCTTCCGCAGAGAACTTTAAAAACTATGCACAAGCATCACTCTTCCTCAACATATGGTGTAATTATCTTTTAGAACAAATCAAACACTACTTCAGTTATAAGAAGAAGCATGAAGACATAGGCAATCTCTCTCTTTAGAGATTGTATGAAGTAGCTAGAATATGGCTAAAGATTGTTGCTGAATCAATCGATATATCAGCTAGGATAAGTAAAAGAAATAGTTGGCCCCTGCTTCATACTCATGTAGGAGTTTAAAGAACTTTTGCAAATAAGCCAATATCTATAACAAAGTTCAACACAAGAACACTGCAACAGACACTGTTTTTGTTCAATAAAAGAGAGGACTATCAAATAACATGGGTCTCACATTAGTTCTTCTCAGCATTACTCTCAAGTTCCTTCCTTAACTGAAGAGAGAAGTCATCAGTTACATCATCATCATCCCAGTCATCTTCCCACTGCTGAGTCACTTCCTTTACCTCCTCTTTCTCCAGCCAATCTGCACAGGCGCAACAACTATCAGATCATTTTCAGAAAGAAAACACTACTATTCTAGATAAGGATACGTCAAATACAAAAATTACAGAGGTTCAGTATTAAATTGAGCACAAAAGATATATATATCTATCTATCATCACCAAATGCTAAAACTTCTATGATTCACGACATAAATAAGAAACTGTTGTTGTCCATTACATCACCACGCATATACATAAGTAAAATCGGAAACATCCATTGAGTTACAGAAAACCCCATCATGCTCTCAATCTGTAGTAAGCAAAGCATCTCAGAGATGGTATATATAGACAAGATATGAGTTCCCTAAATATTATTTGATTACACCACTGAAGTTTAACCGTTCGTAAGAAGCTCACAATATCAAATAATGATTGAATGATCTATCGCATAAACAAAATATCAATATAATTTCAGTCATCAAAAATCTTACCTTCTTCAATTTCGAACTCCTCGAACTCATCGTCGTCCTCGAACAGATCCATCTTCACTTCTTCAGTCGTCGTCTTCGGATCTGCTGCCATTCTTTCAGAAACCTAAAAAGATGATCAGTAACCCTATAAGCCCCGATAAAGAAAATCTAGTGGAAATCGATGACCTAAATCGAGAAAACACATAAGAGAAGAAGATTTTGTTGTTGTAGATTTAGTCGAAGCAACTTGAGAATAATTGTTATGCGAAGGACGAAACCCTAGGTTTGAAAATTAGAGCTTACGTAGGAGATTTGTCGAGCAAAGAGCGGCGGACTTGGATTGCTTGGGCAAAGAGAATGCTTGCTGCTGAGATTAATCAAAAGGCTTCGCGGAGCATCAGCCTTTATTAAGATATCACTGAACCGACCGGTTTGTGTACCAAGAAGAACATAATTATGAACCGACCCGGTTACTAGGAGAAGGATTAAAAGTTAAAAACAAAAACTGCCATATAGAAGTAACTTTTATATGGCACCGTCCGTCTCTTATCTAATTTATTATGAGATCACTATTAGCGATGTAATTATTATCAGATCCGAGATTCGATCCGGAATCTAATCTGAAAACTAGAATATATAAGAAGTTTTGATTAAGATCCGGATAGTAAAATCTAGAGATGTGTACAACTTTTGTTATGTTTCATTATGTCTCGTTCCATCCCGAATTTGTCTCATTATTCATGTTCCATAAAAAATATATTCTCATATAGGTTATCTTTTTATTTTCCGAATGGGAACAAGATGAGACGAGAATGAGAATTTTCTACGTCCCGTTTAAAACAAATATACAAAATTATATATATATATATATATATATAAATACTAATTTATTATTTTTTAATAGTTATAATTTAACTGTTAACTAAGATTACAATCTATATAAAATAAATTTAATTAGATATTATTAACAATTACAACTTAATTATTTTTGTGCTTCTAAAAAGACGACATAAAAAGAATTCATCATTCTTAATTCTACAAGAAGATACGAGATTTGATATTCTTTAAACCACAAATAATTGACTTGATGCTATTAAATCACAAAAATTTGTTTCGGCCTTTGCGATTGTTATTTTTGTGTCGTTGAAAATTAGTAAAGTGTTATAGGAAAAAAGTTTTTGGCTTTTTTATTGCATTTTCGGAAATTCTCGTTCCCATTCCGAATCTAAAATGGGACATGAATGAGATATATATTTTTGCTCTTAAATTCCCATCTCGTTCCCGAAAATTCCATCCCGAATTTCTATTCGCTCACCCCTAGTAAAATCTAAGATCCTGCGAATCCGAATCTCGATATCCNTCTGGATCTATATATATTTATATATATAAGTATAATTTTATATATGTTATGTTAAATATATTTTAAAATATATATATATATATATATATATTATGTTATTTTAATACAAAATTATTTAAATATTTTTATTTTATTGTTTAAAAGTATATAAAATTTTATTTTCTTATAAAAATAATTTAAAATGTAATTTTGTAACTAGTTTATATTTTAAAAAAAAGTTTATCAAAATTCCAGTTATTTTTTTTTAAGTTGGTTTTGTATATAGATATCCTATTTTTTATAGGATATCCGAATCTCAGATATCCGGTTATTCAAATCCAAATCCAAATCCAGATCCGTCCCATCCCAGATAGAGCGATGCCATGATATATGAGTTGCATCTAAGAAAAACTTTGTCAAAATAGTCACAAAGGGATCTTTAAATTTGTTTGATTGGACGAGATCTATTTTTCTCTATCGAGTAACAAAAGCCGTCGCTTCTCACCTTGATTTAAATATATGAGAATTGGTCATTACCTTAAATTTTTATATTATAGAAAAAGACAAAAATTTAATCAGTGTAATACAATGATGTGTTTATATCTCTAGTAAGATAGTATGGGAATAAATTACGGAGTATAGAACCAATTTGTAAGTCGTCAATCTTCATTGCAGTTCTAGTGTTTAACAATGTAATACGATACAAACAAATACCAGGCCTTAAGTAGGAAACTAAGAAATGTTTCATTCAAAACAGTTGCACTTACACAAAACATGAAGCAAATGAATCTAGCACACACAGAATATGAAGAACACTAAAGAATGGGAATATCCTATATCACAAAAAATATGCTCACACAAAGATCTCTTATGGATCCTGACTTCAACGCTTACTCTACTCCAACTTTTTCATCATACTGCAATCGGTGTATCCTGTGAAAGCCAAGTTAAATCAGTTTTTCTTGTTGTGCCATAAAGGAACATGTAACTATTGTGCTACATCAAGTTATAAGTATCCATTCAATAAAACTGGAAACTACTAGTAATGACTCACCTTGGAAGTCATATTTGAGACAGCTAGATTAAACTTCTCTTTGGTTTTTGAACCAGCAACCTGACCTACTCTTGCAACTTTGCTGAAAGCGCCACTAAACCAAGCGGCTCCAGCGGTGACGTATCTATCCCCAACACAAAACTTTATGTAAGTCATGCCATATCCATAATCAAGAAGATGGCTAAGGATTTCTGTTCAGAAAACAAGAAAGTTTATACCTGCTTGATTTCACAGCTGAACCTGTGTCATTTAACTTTTTCTCGGCTGCAAATATTGCTGCCATGGTTTTATCAGAGACCTGAAGCTTTTGATCAACAGATTTTACTTTCTCGTTAACTGCAGAAATACCTACAGTTAACTTCTCTGTAAGCCCAACTCTTTTGTCAAAAGATGAAACTTTGGCAGAAGCATTAGCTCTTAATTGATGTTTTTCGTCGAAAGCCTTGGCTTTATTTACTGCATCTAGTCGAAGAGCAGAACCTTTTGCTAAAACAGTTGCCACCACATCTTGCGCTTTGCTAACATATGCTCTACCATTTCCATCTGTGGTAGTTTTGGTCTGCAAATTAAGCTTATCTTACATTAACAGATTCTTTGACATATCTAAGAATTCATCCCACAAGTTATATTTTTCTTTACTACCTGATAGAGATTCATCACAAAATGAACGAGCTTAAATGGACTTGATAATTTTTGGTGTTAGAATCAAAACTTGTTTCAACAAAAGTAACTAAGTAGTTCTAATTCATATCAAAGGGTAAAAAATTTGATGAAATTCTGAAGGAATGAATGGACAAAGAAGGCACAACTCACTATAACAAAAATTGAAAGGAGGTTTGAAAATAAGTATTTGAGAGTAGAACAATAAACAAGTTTTTGCATAAAACAGCCTCTGAATTTTATCCTTACCTGTGTATTACTGTCTGGAAGACCCAGTGGCATCGTGTTGTCCATCATTCTTACTTCCTGCTTGAACAGACACTATGACATCAGGCATAACATATATGAGGGAAAAAGTTGACTAGATATAACACACAACCTGCATCTCACGCCTAGGAACATAGTTCTCAGCTCGAGTTATTGTAACGATCTTGTCTACAATTGTCGCACCCTGATAGAAAACATGTAGATTCTGTTAGCATTTAAAAGTATACTAGAATTTCATCTGAGTAACTGTAATTGAATTCACGAGTTCTGCACAAATAGTTTGGTATCTACAAACTTTAACATAATCAAGACTCAAGAGAGAATAGGCAGATTGCAGTGACTACATACAAACTCAATAACAGAAATGCACAAACACATGCATTGAACTGGACTTTACTTAGACTTAAAACCAGCTAGGCAGCTATATAACTCTACAAATGTTAATGGAATAACAAGGAAAAGGTCCCTTAGACTTAGTTGACCAGTTTCCTCCAAATACGTAATTTACACAATTCTCTTATCTCTACGAAAAGTCTACAAATTGATGACTTTATGCACAGTAACAGCAATCAAGATGCATAGAAAATGTCGAAAAGGACATAAACTATTACATACCGATAATAAGAGAGCAATTTCTAGGGCTTTTGCATCAGTAAACGTAACAAAAGCAACTCGAGAGTGTCCAGCTTCTCTGCACCTAAATCCAAACAACATCAACGCTTGAATTAGGTCAAACTTATTTAGCAACATCTCAGAAAAATTGAATTTATTGGAAAAACAAACACGAGCCTAGAAGAAAAAA
>OVAV01002515.1:0-11121 GCA_900406375.1 Iberis amara
CATTATTAACATAAATTAAATATTTCAATAAAATAAAAAATATCAAACAAATACTGAACTTTTAGAAATAATTGAAAAAATCACAAACTTTAGTTGACCAAGCCAATAAAGTACTGTCGTTAAGTTGACTAACGAAATAAATAAACTCTGTTAAGTCAACTGTTAGTCAACTTAACGGCAGTACTTAATTGGCTTGGTCAACGAAATTTTGTTATTTAAATTAAAATCCTAAAAAAAGTTTAATATTTATTTAAGAGAAAAAAAAGTTCATTATTTTTTTCAACACTTTTTAAATGTTTAGTATTTGTTTGACATTTTTTCCAAATTTTATCTATCTCCCTCTAATTTTCATTTCACTTAGCCAATATTTTTCTAAATATTAATATTTCTTTACTTTTTACTCCTTTATACATTTTCATTTTCATCTTCATCATCATCATCTTATATACTTTTACTTTTGTTTTATTTCTTCTCTAACCTTTTTTTTTTCTCATACGATTTCAACTAGGAATCAATCGATGGCTAAGAAGAGAATCCTTTTACCATAAGCTTCTTTATATCCGAAAATAACATTGGAGAGCGGTCTTCTCGCTGAGAATTGGAAGTATCTCGGGACAATCTGGGATCGTTGTATTGAAATCTGATATGTGTTTTCTCTGTTCGTTACGTTATGAATCGAATCTAGTTCACTAACTCATAGACATTAGACAGCTATGATTTGGGTATTTTTGTTGGTTTTCAGTTTGGAATTGCGTAATCATGGCGAGGAAGATGTTTGCTGATGGAAAAGCCACCGCGACCAACTAAGATTCGGTGTTCGTGCTGCTAGGTTCTCGAATCTTTTTAACTTTTCGGTTAAATATGTATTGGGGTCCTGCTTTTTGTCTCTTTTGTTTCTGAACAATGTTGTAGGTTGGTATTGCATATTTGTGAGCTTCCATTTCATCCGATTAGCTCTGAGGAGATTAGATGAGTTGGTGGAACGTAAGTTCTCTACTATCCAATACGCTTAAAGCATCTGCTCTATGTAGTCTTAGACTTTTCTTTGATTCCAGTTGTGTTATTCATGGTTGTGTTCCCAAAAAAATTATGGTCTATGGAGCAACTTATGGTGGTGAACTTGAGGTGACAAACATCATTTCAGTCTCAGTTCTTTACATGTAAAACCAAATATGTTAATTATTCATTTGTTAGGCTTGACAACTGTGTTTGATGATGATGTATGTTGGCAGGATGCTAGAAATTATGGGTGGGAAATAAATGATAATGTCGACTTCACATGGAAGAAGCTTCTGCAGAAGAAGGTATGCACTATTTTCTCTAAGTCAAGCCATTGAAGTTAGCTAATGCTAAACTATTAGCATTGCCACTGGAGTAGTGAAAAGCATATGATGATAACTATTTGAAGACGACTAGTTTTGAGGTTTACAATTTTAGATGGTTTTAGGTAGATTCCTCACAAAGAGAAACTACTAAAACTTTAGGATATAACAAAGCATTAGTACTTTATATGGCAACCTACTGAAGATACATACGTTGTAAATTGGTCAAGTATGAGTGCTAAATGGTCCAAAATGACTATAACTTGCTAAATATCTGTATACTTCCATAGATTGGTGCTAGAATAATCACTTGATCATCTTTAATTCCCTATGTGCAGACTGATGAGATACTAATAATGAATAATGTATACAAGCGGTTATTAGCGAACACTGATGTGAAATACCCAAATAATTGTTCCCAATCTTTTTTTTTTGCATAAAGATTTGTTAATCATAGCATTTACAATGTGGATAACTTCCTCTCCAAAAAGCAAGAGTAAATTTAACTTAGGGGGTGTTATTCAATGATTGATTTTAAATCAACTCCTTTAGATTTTAACTCATTAAAATTTAAAAGTCTGCAAGATTCATTTGCACAGATTTTAAAATATCTGTAGGATTCAGTTGGAAAGATTTTAGAAATCTCTGCAGTTTACTTTGGATTTGAAATCCATATATTTGTTAATAGAACTCCACCACAAGTCATTTCAAATCCATTAAAATACAAAGATTTTAGAAATCCTTTGTGGTTTGAATAACACTGGATTTTAAAATCTGATTTAAAATCCTTCATCGAATAACACTAGATTTCAAACTCTATTAATGAATGGATTTCAAATACTATAACCAATAACACTAGATTTTAAAATATAATTTCAAATCAACTATTGAATAACACTAGATTATAAATCAAATGGAGTTGATTTAAAATCCATCATTGAATAACACCCCTTGGATTTAGGATCCAAATCTTGGTGGGTTTGCTAAATGTTATTGTTGTGTATAGGTATGAGATCTTGGTGGGCAAAATAGGCTAAGGACATCATGGGAAACACACTATCGTGGAACACATGCTGTGATTGTGGTTATCGATAGCACAAACAGAGCTAGAATCTCTTTCATGAAAGATGAGCTCTCAAGGTTACTTGGTCACGAGGATCTTCAAAGCTCAGTCATACTTGTGTTTGCAAATAAACAGGACCTTAAAGATGCGATGACTCTCGCAGAAATCACAGATTCACTCAACCTTCACAACATCAAGAACCATGATTGGCATATTCAAGCAAGTTGCGCGGTTACTGGAGAAGGATTGTATGATAAACACTTACCATAAATTACCCAAATCTTATATTTGTAGGTTCTTACTATTTTATTTTATTTCAAAGTAAAATAATTATAGACCCTAAATATGATAGATCCTAAACCATTAGTTGGAAAATAATTATATATGTACTATTAAATGAGAGTATATGATTTATCAAACCAATTTGAACCAAACATATTAATCCTTAAATATATTAAAACTCATAATAAAACAATAAAAATAAATTTTTTTATTTTTGTTGGATGCTTTAAACTTATAATACCATTGTTAAATCCTAGACCCTAAACTCTAAAACTCTATATATATAGCGATATGTTGATTATCAAATATTTTGAAACCCTAAAACTTAAAATATAATAATTTATGTGTTACATTTCTAATACACTACTTTTTATTATTTCTTTAATTTTTTTTTATTTAAAACCCTAAATCCTAAACCTTAAGTCTTAGAAGTTGGAGGAAGATACATTCACTAGGATCAAATCAATTTGAACTAAACATATTAATCTTTAAATATATTAAAACTCATAAATAAAACAATAGAAATAAATTTTTTATTTCTGTTGGATACTTTAAACTTATAATACCATTTCTAAAATCCTAGACCCTAAACTCTAAAACTCTAAAACTCTAAATATTTAGCAATATGTTGATTCTCAAATATTATGAAACCCTAAAACTTAAAATATAATAATTTATGAGTTACATCTCTAATCACACTACTTTTTATTATTTCTTTATAATTGTTTTTATTTAAAACCATAAATCCTAAACCTTCAAGTCTTTCTATCTCATATATAAGAATAATAACATTTTTTATTGCATTTTCTAAAAATCATATACGATTTGGTGATTGAATTCTTGTACCTAAAACTAAGTCTTAGAGTATATGAACGTATATGTTATATTCTACAAAACCATAAATCCTATATCCTAAAGACTTAAAATATAAAAATGTAAGGGTTAGGTTCTATAAATAAAAAATGTATATAAAAGTTTTAAGTACATTAAAACTATAAAATTATGTTTTATAAATTAATTTTTTTAAATCCAAGAGGTTTTTAAAATGAACCAAACTGATCAGTTTTCAAATCCTAAAACTCTAAAACACATTGAAATATTAATACTTTTTTATTGGTCAATCCACAAAGACAAAGATTACTCTTAATTTCATTATTAGTGGTTGATATCCAACCGTGGATATTGAGTCCTTCTATTTCCTTTTCTCATGTTATTTTTCCTTTTACTAAGTCTCCTCGTCTCTTCTAACCTACGAGACTTAAAGTTTCTTGTTGATTTTAGTCTAGGGTTTTGTCTGGTGTTCTCTCAAGCACTTTGATAAAACTGTTTATTGCGTCAATCTTTGTTTAAGATTCTAGAATGGTAAATCTCAATCTATTTTGGTTTAAATGTTATTGGCTCACAACATCTGATACCAATCCAATCAAAAAAAAAAAAAAAAAAAAAAATTTGAANAAAAAAAAAAAAAAAAAAAACATCTGATACCAAAGAGAACCAAAGCATTCATCACTACAGGTATCGATCTTATCTTTATTTTGGTTTGAATGTTATATCTCTGATTTTGATTCAAACCTGTGATGTATCATCATGTCTTTCTCGCCTCTTGTTTTTCTTTTCACTCTTCTTTTTTTTTTTTCTCTCCAGCAACTTATCAGATTGTTCTTAAAATCAAACCAAAAACATCGGAAGTGGCATAGACTAATAACTTCATAACGATTTTGATAACCATGAAGAGATAAATGTATTTAACCGAATTGATGAGTTTCGTTACAGGTTTAGGGTGCTTTTGAGTTGGACTGCACTGCTTGTCCAATTACAATAGAATACAATAGATTTTGAGTTGGAAATCTAATAGAAGATGATGTAATGGTTATGAAATTGGAAACATAGGTGGAAGACAGTGAACTCGCTGATGTGGCGGCTGTTCGTGCGGGTAATAACCATGAAGTTGGAAGTATGATTGCTGAAGCAATGAGCAAAGTGGGTAGGAACAACCTTTATATTGTTGAAGGAATGCAAGTTCGGTCGTGGTTATATCTCCCCATACTCAGTGACAGATAATGAGAAAATGCCAGTAGAGTTCGACAATTGCAAGGTAAATTTTTCTTGATTCTAAGGCCCTGTTCGTTTCTGCATCCGGATGCAATTATCCAGATGTTGTTCGTTTGGTCCATTTATGATTTGTATATAGATACTAAATATGGATGCTAATTTTTTATAACCAAAAAATTTGGATATTTTGGATGCTAAAAATGTAGAGTTTGGATGTAAAATTTGGATCCAAAAATGAGAAAATGAGTTTTTTGTCAAAAACGAGGAAAAATGATTTTTCAACAAAAACGCGGAAACGCGATTTTCCGCGAAAAACACGAAAACGCGGAAACGCGATTTTCCGCAACAAACCACGAAAACGCGATTTTCTAGCAAAAACGCGGAAACACAATTTTTCGCCGAAAACACCAAAACACGATTTTTCGCCGAAAACGCAGAAACGCGATTTTTCGCCAAAACGCGGAAGCAATTTTTCGCCAAAACGAGAAAACGCGATTCGAAAACGCGGAAACGCGACCGAAAATGCGAAAACGCGATTTTCCGCCGAAAATGCGAAAACGCGATTTTCCGCCGAAAACGCGGAGACGCGATTTTTCGCAAAAAACGCGGAAACGCGATTTTTCGTCGAAAACGCGATTTTTTCGCCGAAAACGCGGAAACGCGATTTTTCGCCGAAAACGCGAAAAACGTGATTTTCTGCCATAAACGCGGAAACGCGACCGAAAACGCGAGAACATGATTTTCCGCCGAAAACGCGGAAACGCGATTTTCCGCCAAAAATGGGGAAACGCGATTTTTTGCCAAAAGTGCGGAAACGCGATTTTTCGCCAAAAATGCGGAAACACAATTTTTCGCCGAAAACGGAGAAACGCAATTTTTTTTTCGAAAACGTGGAAACGCGATTTTTCGCCGTAGACGCGGAAACGCTATTTTACGACGAAAGCGCGGAAACGCGATTTTCCGCCAAAAACGCGGAATCATGATTTTTCACCAAAAACGCGGAATCACGATTTTCCGCCGAAAACTCAGAAACGCGATTTTCGCCGAAAACGCGGGAATGCGATTTTCGCCAAAAACGCGGAAACGCTATTTTCGCCAAAAACGCGAAAATGCGATTTTTAACTGAAAACGCGATTTTCTGCCGAAAACGCGGAAACGCGATTTTTAGCCGAAAATGCGGAAACGCGATTTTCCACCGAGAACGCGTAAACGCGATTTTCCGCCGAAACCAAGATTTTTCGCCAAAAAATGCGGAAACGAGATCTTCCTCAAAAACGCAGAAGCGCGACTTTCGGCCAAAAACGTTCTACGTGATTTTCCGCAAAAAATGCAGAAACGTGATTTTCCGCCAAAAATAAGTTTCCGGATTTTTGGTGTAAAAATTAATGTTGTTTTTAGAAAATGTATCTGGATATTTTTACATATTCAGAAACGAACAAAATTGCATCTACTATACATTAATATACTTGCAATGACATACACTTATTAATTTTTTTTTAATATTTAAATCAAAAAATAATTGATAAACAAAATTTTTTAAAATTACTTCATGCATAGTGCGAATTAGTACCTAGTAATTTCCTATATTTAAAAGGGAAGACAATTTTTTTTAAAAAATCCTTTAGTTTGATAACTAATTACATGTATTACCACTCACAATTTCCTTGTCTCCAAACACTCATTATGACTCTTAAAGAAAAAATTAGTTAATATTTTATGGGAGATATTCTAGGAATATTAATAAATATGGACAAGACATGAGTATATTATGAGAGAGAAACGTCACGATTTTTGGAAGTCTCATGATTTTTTGTATTCTCGCCTCTTCGTATTACACGCCTAATAAATGGGTGTAATAAGGGCTGAGTTATTCTAACCTCGGTAACGTAATAAGGGTTGAGTTATTCTTACCTCGGTAACGTAATAAGGGCTGAGTTATTCTTACCTCTGTAACTTAATAAGGTTGAGTTATTCTTACCTCAGTAACGTAATAAGGGCTGAATTATTCTTACCTAGGTAACGTAATAAGGGTTGAGTTATTCTTACCTCGGTAACGTAGTAAGGGCTGAGTTATTTATGATGAATTAATATAAATCACAAATAAAAATAAATTAATAATATAGAAAATTTTGTACTTTGTGGTTATATGTATGTGTAAAAGGTATATATTATGCTGATTAAACAGACAAACATCAATCATACCCCTATTCGTGTACATTTTAGTGACATTTAAACGAAAACCCTACTCTAAACCAAAAATTAAAATCATCATTTTCCTCGTAATATCACATCAGCTTGTAAGAAGACATCAAAGCCGCATTTGACCTCGGTAACGTAATAAGACATCTTTTGACTCGTAATATCACATCATAGCTGTGTAATAAAACATCTTAGCCGCGACCTCAGTAACGTAATAAGACATCATTTGTCTCGGTTATAAAAATTTCTCGATATTAGTGTAATACGAAGAGGAGGGAATACTTAGTCGTATTTTACACGGCAAAGTTATCTTACTAAACTGCAAGGTTTTTTTGTGTGCATGTCTGAGTTATTTTTTTACTTTATGACTGAGTTATGTTTATTTTACGGCTGAGTAATGTTCATTTTACGGTTGAGTTATCTTACTAAATGGTTGTTCTGTGTATGTCTGAGTTATTTTTTTACTTTATGACTAATTTATGTTTACTTTACGACTGAATTATTTGTACTTTATGACTGAGTTATGGATGAGAAAATTAAAATTTTCAAGGAATAAATTATTAACCAAGAGTAAAAAAAAAGAAACAAACTTTAAAAAAATGTATGAACAACCTGGTTTACAAAAACATGCAATTAGCAATCAAACTTCTTCATCGTCACAAGCATCATAACCATCAACACAAACTTTCCTAATAATATGAAAACGCCATAACAAAATACAGAAAGATAATATTTGATAGGAGACATTGAGAAGAGGATCATATGTAGGATGCTTTTTGCTTCACAATCTCCACCTCCTCCATAACCACCACCACCACCATGTCCTCCCGATGAACTACCCCCACCCCCGCTATTTCCCTGAACGGGAGCGCCGTCGGGTCTAGACACCTCAACATGCCTGAGTTATACATACTTAATAATTTTAAAATAATTGATATACAATCAAAGATATGCCGAACTACATTAAAAATCCATAATTATCAGGTCCAAACTCCTCAAACATATATACTACTAGATCAACCCAAACTCTGGTTAACATCCACTCAGGCTTCTCGCCAGCACGCGCCCAAGTCCTCTTCAACAAACGCATTTGAGTTCCGAAAATCGTTCTTGCCACCCTATTAAAATATGTCCACACTGTGAGATTATGTTCCCGATCCCACGTGTTTCTTTCCTATGCAAAAGGACATAATAAGAGGGTTAGTGTTGTTTGTTTTAATATCTATTATGGAAGGAAACCCAATTGATGCTTATAGCGAGTATAAGAAACAATCGTTCCTTAAAATGATCGGGAATCAAGCGGTAAGTTGGACTCTTAATGAGTTATTTAGAGTACATTGTATATGATTTAATTTATATGAGTTAGAGTCTCAGCTTATTTCTACATGTAAGGTTTAAACTAATTGTAAGACAACATACATTTCAATGGCATTATCAATTCTCATTCAATAAAGTGGATACATACATTTGATTAATATTTACTTAGGATTGAAAAGATGATCTTTATTAACACATTTTATATTGTATTATTTACATTAAATTTTCAAGGTTTAGACCATGTTTAAGGTTTAGTGTTTAGGTTTTACTGTTTACGGTTAATGATTTGTGGTTTAGGGTAGAAATATAAAAAAATGAGTTAGATTCTTAATGAGTTATGTAGAGTACATTGTATATGATTTAATTTACATGAGTTAGACTCTCAGCTTATATCTACATGCAAGGTTTAAACTAATTATAAGACAACATACATCTCAATGGCATTATCAATTCTCTACTTGTAAATTCAATAAAATGGATACATACATTTAATTAATATTCACTTAGTATCAAGAAAAGAGGATCTTTATTAACACATTTGATTAAAATTAACTTAGTATTGAAAAGAGGATCTTTATTAACACATTTTATATTATTCATTTGATTAATGTTTGAGGTATGGCTGAGTTATATAGCTACTTAAAGGCTGGCTTAGCATATCATGGCATATCCTCCGTTATCCAAGATCTGTGTATATCCTCTGTCATCTAAGAGGTCTGCTGCCATCTTCACCCGTATATCTTGAATATTTGCATCATTTATCCCATCAAAAACTAAACCAAGTTCTAGACATTCGACAAACTTCAATGAATACACCCCACAATCACCAACTTGATCGTTTTGTGGAATGTATTTTCCTTTCCTCCTTCAGAACGCAAACTGTTTCCATTTAGGTTGTCATATATCATGTTGAACAAGGTCGTTCTCATCCCTGGGATCATGTGCATTAGCGGACTAAATTCTTCTAGCACTTTCGTCTCACTTTCGGGTGTTACTTGTCCAATAATTGGGCGTAGCAATCAATCTTCTCCTTCATTAGTTCAACGTGATAGACCATCTAATGATCAAGTCCAACATTAAGTACTTCGTACAAGTGATCCTCATCTCTTAACCACTTCAAGTTTGTCGTTAACTCAGCTAAAATCTCGCCGTTTAAGAATTTTTCATACCCAACAGAGAATTTGAATGCTTTTGGTTTTATGTTGAACTTCTTGTAATCGTAAATCCACAAAAATTGGAACCAAGGATCAACAAACGCAATTCGCTTAAACCAGAACAGGATGGGATCTTGCATGGACCTTCAGATGAGGGGTCTAACATACGCAACAATATGATGTACAGAGAAGAGTAAAATATCATAACACAGTCATCAAAGAGTAAATAATATAGTCGCCTATATAAAATAACCCAGCCGTTAACTAATTAAATCAGTCGTCACATATTATATAACCCATCCATCACTAACCCAGCTATCAAAGAGTAAATAACTCAGTCGCCTAAATAAAATAACCCAGCCGTTAACTAATTAACTCAGCTGTCAAGTAGACTTACATTATCAAACAGGCATCCAAAATCTAAGTTTAACCATTTATTTGTTTCGGTGACGAGCACTCTGAAGAATGAACCCTCATCGTCAGCTGTTCTTTGAAGTGGCTTGTCCCTGTACAATTAAACACAACTCAGTTTATGCAGAGAATGATGATAGAGTTATCAACATGTGGTTTTAGGGTCCATACGAGAATTTCTTTAGGTGGTCCATAAGTCTCTCAAATTGCTCTGGCTAAACAGGTGCTATAGGATGATACATTGATGCTGAAGCTTTAGTATTCTCCATCATGCACGTCGTCCCATTAGGCCCAATGCAAGGAAAAACTGGTGCTGAAGGAGCACTTTTGGAGATAATTGACCCATTTGGAGATAATTGAAAATTTTCCTCCCGATAAGCTTTTATTCTTGCCAACCTCAAATTTTCATCTTCATTCTCTTCAGACTCCGACAACATTTCGTTTTGTTCCGCCAAAATTTTTTTTGTCACATCCGTAATCGAGCTATTCTCTATAGTCTCTTTCGGATTCTTGACATTTATTTTGATTACATTATCACGAAGTTTCTTAAACTCAGCCTCCTTTTGTTTCTTTAACTCAGCCTCTTTCTTCCTTAACTCAGTCGCCTCTTTCTTCTTAGCAGCTGGATCTTTCTTCTTAGCATTGACCTCTTTCTTTTTTAACTTATCCTCGTCCGTCCTTTGATCAACGACCTCCTTCTTTGTTAACTCAGCCTCTTCCTTCTTCTTAGCTTGTTTATAATTTCTATTGCACCTCAAGACGCGTACTGGTACCTTAGCAGGAGAAACTTCAACGAAATCAGGTTAAGCGGTCGCCTCGAGATTAACATACTCCAGAGCCAAATCCTTCTTCACCTCATTTGCCTAGGCAAATTTATCTTCAAAATTTAGTTTAGCCTTCAAACCTCTGGTTTTTGCCTTACCAAGCTCTTCAACCTGACCCTGTTTCTCCCCGAAACCTTTATTAGGGGTCTTAGTTGCGTGTAGACTATTAATGGACTTTTGTTGTAGAGGTGATCGTTGTTTTTGGCACTTTCACCTATCCTTAGTTCTTTCAGACACTCATCAACTCCATCTTTGACTAATTGACCAGTGTTCTTCTGAAACATCTCAAATCTACCATCAAAGTTGTCAAAGTTGACTAATTGACCAGTGTTCTTCAGGAAAGTACTTATGTTCTGCAGAGCATCACTACCTTCCTCCTCTGTACGAACATTTCTATTTATCTTCTTCGTCTTCTTCTCTACATCAACATCTTCATTATGTTTCTTATCTTTCTTTTACTTCTTTGTTGGTAGCTCAGCCTCAGCCGAAACTCCAGC
>OVAV01002517.1:0-11117 GCA_900406375.1 Iberis amara
TTCTTTCTTAGCCTTCAAGGCATTTCTCATTCTATTCACAGCCTCGTCTCCTTTCCGAGCTACACGCCATTTCAACAATGTTAAAAAGAAAATTGATAATGACAGAGAAAATAAATAAGGATAAAAGAGTCTTTTACACATAAAAAATGGTATTCATGGAACATTATAGAGTGTGTGTGGTATTTTTGACTTATAAATTAGATTTAGTGCTATTTTATGGAATTCACTTTTTTTATTAGCGTAATTCTCGAAAAATAAGTCTGTAATTTCTTATGATGATTTAGGAATTTTACTGTAAATTCTTAATTAAACTTCTTAAATTATCATGACGTCTTCTTAAATTATGGAAGATTTGATAAAATGTCAGTAAAGGTTCATAAACATTTAGGAAAACGTCACTAAATTTAGAAGACATTAAGAACTCTTATGATTAGCCTTTTTTGAAAGAAAGGCATATGTTGAATGATCTGGATGATTTAATTTGCTAGAAGACTTAACAACAATTACAAGACGAACAATATGCTTTGGGTATGCTTATGATCATCGAAGAGGTTTCTCTTCTTAAACTTGGTAACTTGTTTGGTGGTAAATATTTTTTGAAATTGTTCACATGTTCTTAGAACTACATTTAAGAACAAAATTATTCACTTGTGAAATAAATGTGACTAGTAGAAATGTTCTGACTTTACTTGATTGATTTATAAATTTATATATGATAAAGTTGTAGTCAGCGTGCGTTTTAAGGAAAGCATTCTATAATTGTAATTTTTTCTATAGTTGTGACAAAAATTCATAAATTTTGTAAACTATTCAACATATCCCGTAAGATCTTACTTAGTGTCAAGAAAATAAAAAAATAAAACATATAGTATATGAATAGCTAACAACTTTTTATTTTCAGTTATTAGCAGTGTATTATGAAAAAAGTGTGTTGTATTTGGTGAAGATTTAAGAAGTTTGTCTTCAAAAATTAGTAAATATTTCTTAAATTCTCATGATGTCTTTCTGAATTAAGAAATATTTTATAAAACTTAAGTAACGATTCATAAATATTTAGGAAGACCTTTAGAAACTTGTTGAAAAAATATTAAAATTTTGAGAATTGTTGAAAAAATCACAAACTATATAGACTGACCAAATAAAAAACCGTCAAATGAAATAACATAATGAATAAATTTTGTTATGCTATTTTATGGGTTTAGATCAATTAAAATTTATCATTTAAATTAAATTCATAGAAAAATTAGATATTTATAAAGGAGAGATAAAAAAAATCGAAATATTTTCAACAATTTTTTAAAATTGAATATTGTTCCAACATTTACCCATTTTAAATTCAAAGCTACCTATTTGCAAATTAACTTTTCAAAATTATAATACTCTTTAAATAAAGTATTCTAAGGTTTTATTTTTATTAGACGAATGCTTAGAATCTAGTCAAATCAGTTAATGAAGAAAGTTCAACCTCGCTCGTTCGTCGACGAAATCAACCAAACACATAGAGAGACATGAAACATCATGCATTCTATTCACCACTCTATTCACCAACATAACTTCGACACCGACATTTTGGTCGATATCTCTCTCATGTGGTCACCGATGACCCAAAAACACCTTAGAAATAGCAACAAAGTTTTCCATATATTATATATCAAATGAAACATAACGATGTGATTAACCAAACAAATACACATATATAATTAATATATCAATATGTCGACCGCCTTCTCGAGTTTTCTCCTGTTCTTCACCATCATCACAAGCTTTCTTGTATCTGTAACAACATTATCATCTTCACCAGTTCTTCATCCAAATGAATGTATGACAAGAATCGTCATTTTCATTAAGTTTCATATACAATCACAGTCAAGCTCCTTATATAATTATGTATAATTGATGATTATCTTCTTTGTTATATTATTGCAGTGAATGCGCTAAAGGAGATAGCTACTACACTTGGTATCACAAGATTGAACCTAGACCCTTGCACACCACGAAAACTAATGATTATTGAAGAAGTTGATTTTGTTGGGAATCAAAATATAAAAAGGGAAAACACCATTACTTGTAATTGTACCTACAACAATAACACGACATGTCATATAACAGAGCTGTGAGTTTTGTTCTGCGACCTTCTTCCTCGTTTGAATTTTTGTTTTTGTCTTCTTTTGTAATATATATATTTACAGTTAGGTTGTATTTGAAAAAAATATATATATATACAGATCTCTCAAGACCATGCGCCTTACAGGGAAACTTCCGCCTCAGTTGGTCAAGCTTCCTTATCTCCAGAAGATGTAAGTTCGGAATTTATATTAACCAATCGGTGATTAGTTGGGTAGTTCAATTTGCAAGATATTTATGACTTCTTTTGAAAAAACTTGCAAGCTTATTATATTTACAGGGGAGAATGCCAATTCATGTCCGACCTTATAGCAAATGTACTAATTTATACACGTATCTTCAGTCGATGTAATTTATTGTCCTTATTTTTATTTATTTGAATATGGATGTTTGAACTTTTTAAAAATGATTAAAACCAGTCTTGTTGTTACCGACATTAATTAGTGTGTTACATCATCAATAAAATCCTTTAAAAAATATTAATAATCATTATTAGCTAAAAATATTTTTTATAAGTTTTTATATATTTTAATAATCATTACTATGTATAAAAATTTAAATATGCAACATCCTATAATTCATTATTCTATATTTTCAACAATGCATAAATCTATAATTAAAATTTTGACTTTTTTTGGAGGGATGAGAGAGTTATAACGGCTTAATGAGTATAAAATATGTGATATTAATGGTTAAATTTAAAAGTTGAAAGTTTATATGAGTTTTGGGGTTTAACCAATAATTTGTTTTAAAAACTTATAATTTTTACTTTTTGTAAAAACAAATTTAGAATTTAGAATATCTTAAAATCTTTAATAACAATTGAAATGTTGTTGAGGGATGTTAGCTTATGTGGTCCTTTTTAATGGATTATAACTATGACATGTCAAGATGAAAAATGACATGAAATAAACTAAAATAATACATGGTAAAATTCAATATCAAATCAATCCAATATTAAATATTTTATTTGATTCAAACCTAACATCCAATTAACATTTTATGCTATGCGAATCTTTGATTTTATAATAGAAGTTGTTTTACTGAAGTTATATGTTTTTTTAGTTGGTTATACTTTAAAATAGTGAAAGTTTTTATATATCAATAAATAAAATGTTGTATATATTTTTCACCTGGTTAAGCTGGATGCACCTGTCTAAATTATTATACTTTTTAGACGAAAGTATCGAATGTTAGAATGGTAATGGTCATATTCGTTTGCGTGTCGCTAGGGACATGATCAGAGACANTTGTGTCGCTAGGAACACGATCAGGGACAATGACCATCGTTATGTTATATTGTTTGTTTCACAGTCATTGCAACTAGTTTCATTACTCCTCTACGTGTCGCTGCAATTATTCAATATATTTNGCGTGTCGCTAGGGACATGATCAGAGACAATGACCATCGTTATGTTATATTGTTCGTTTCACAGTCATTGCGACTAGTCTCATTACTCTTTTACGTGTCGCTACAATTATTCAATATTTTTTTTGAATTCAAAAATATATAAATTATAAATACTATATATAATCAAATTTAATTATAAATTTAAATTAAATTTTCTTATATATTTATTTATAATTTTCTTAAATTAATTTAATAAATAAAAATTTAATTATCTAAATATTTTTATTCAAATTTTTTGGAATTTTTTTAATTTATATTAATTTTCAATCTTATTTTTTATTTAATTGAATTTATTTTCAGTTTTTTATTTATCTAATTTTTGAATTTATTTTAGTTTTTGGAATTTATTTCAATATATATGAATTTATTTTAATTTTTTAATAAATTTGGTGTAACTTTTTGAATTTATTTTAAATTTAATTTAATATTTTAATCTATTTTATAATCGTTACAGCTATTTATTAAACAATCGTTGAAAAAACTATCGACCAAAAATTGTTGTGGTTATTGGTTGCTGGTTGTAATCACTGGTCACTACATTGATCGACAAACAAATAACATTTGATATTGCTAGTGAGAGACAGAGCAACGACATTAATATAATATAATCGTTGAAATATATGCGTACATCTTTATTTATGAAGTTGTTTTAGTACATATGATTAAATGTTGTTCTTTTATGCGTCAAAAATGATATGATTAAGAAAAACTGATGACATGGACTATTAACAAAGATTAGTAAAGTGATCAGATGTTTTTAATCGGAATCTGAACACCTCCCGCTCTAGAGTGGGCGATTTTAACGAGTGTTTGCTCTTTTCTTTTGCAGAGACTTATGCCGAAACTACCTTTCAGGCACAATCCCAATGGAGTGGGCTTCACTGCCATACCTCACTTCCATGTGAGCTATCTCTCTTTCTTCCTCGACAGACAATTTCCTTCAAATGCTTCGCAAATAACTTTTACTTTTCCTCGCAGCTCGCTTTGTGCGAACAATTTGTCTGGCCCTTTACCAAGTGGCTTACAAAACTTCAAGAATCTGACATTCTTGTATGTCTCTCTCAAATCATTTCCCTACCTGGAAGAATGACTTGACCTAATTTTACTGTAAATAATTTTCAGAGGTGTTGAAGGCAATCAGTTCTCTGGTCGCGTCCCTGATGAGCTTGGTAACTTGACCAAACTAACAGGATTGTAAGAATACCTCCATAATCTTTGGGGAAAAAAAACAATGTATATCTTTAATCTTGGTTTTTGCAGGGAACTTGCGTCCAATCAATTCACAGGAAACCTTCCTAGCACTCTCGCTAGACTTGTAAGCCTTGAAAAATTGTAAGTTGTTGCTTTACGTAGCAATGAAAGTTTTCCATAGAAGGTGTTGTTTCATTGGGATTTAGTTTTACTGAAACCTGCTGATTCCTTAACTGTGTCTGTCTATATGCTTTGTTGATCAATTGATTGGGAAATGGAAAACGCTTACATATTTGTTTGTTCCCATTATGCAGCAGGATATCTGACAATAACTTTACTGGAATCATCCCAGGATATATTGGCAACTGGTTCCGGCTTCAAAAGCTGTAAGCTTGCCCTTCCTTCATCACTAACTGTAGTTTCTCTTTATAGAGTTCGTGTAACCTGTGTCAATCATGGTCAAACAGACATCTAGATGCAAGTGGACTGAAAGGACCTATTCCTGATGCTGTTGCCCGCTTAGAAAAATTTACTGAACTGTAATATACTACTTTCAACACATTAGCAAAAGGATCATCCAAATGAAGCTGACATTTTAGGCATTATATATCTATGCAGGAGAATTAGTGATACGACTGGGATAAACTCCTTTCCAAATATATCTAGCAAATTCATCGAACAGTTGTATGTATTTTTAACTCCTTTTCAAAGATTTGGATTCTAAACTTACACAATTTCCCACTTACTCGTCTTGCAATGTGATTTTAAAACTCAAGTCTCTGTCCCTGTTTCAGGATATTGAGGAATGTGAGTTTGTCTGGTCCAATTCCTTCTTACATATGGAATATGCCAGTCCTAAAGACTCTGTAAGTTTCCTGTTCAAAAAGACTTTTTAAGCTTGAAACATATCAAAACTAGCTTGTTTAATATCTTGCACGGAGTTGCATAGGACTGGATGTGTATACTGTACAGTTAAATATACCAGTTCTCTTTGTTGGTATAGATTATCATGTTCTCATGAGTAAGCACCTGAAAAAATATTGTTGAGTGAAAGAAAATTTACATACACGCTATTAGAGCGATATGCAAGTATGAGAGGATCTACTCATAAAATCTAGAAAATTATATAAGCAAATTTACATACACGCTGCAGTGATTTATCATTTAACAACTTGTCTGGTGAAGTTCAAGTTCAAGGAATACAAAACAAACTAAAAAATATGTAAGTACTCTATAACCTCATATTGAGAACTTTATAGAGTTGGAGACCTTATAATGTGAATAATACAGAATCACCATTCGACATTTTCTTTCAGCTATTTGACTGGCAATATGCTTTCGGGAAACATTGAATCTGGTGCTTTACTCGACTTCAATTCTAATATGTACGTTTCAGCCTTTCACTTGGTTGTATCGTATGGCTTGAGAAATTTGCTTCCTTGTCATTTAATCTTCTTTTCGGTCGTCCATATTCACAGTGATCTTTCTTATAACAATTTCACATGGTCGTCTGACTGCCAGGCGAAGAGGTACGAGCATGATAAATCTTCTATCTATTGGTTTATAACCTGCTTATATTTGAAGTTTTCTGTTGAATCAGTAACATTAACACATATCGGAGCTCATATTTCATGAACAATTTGTAAGTACACTCTGCTTTATCTTGCGCAGCAAGAACAGATTTAACTTCATTAATATTCTGATCGACTTCTCATACAGAACTGGGCTTCTTCCTTGTGCTCGTTCACTCAACTGCACAAACTGTAAGTACATATTGATCGTTCTAACTAACATCAATGAGATATTTGACATCTCTACTTTTTCTACTGATGGTTATGGATTGTAGATCAGCGATATATACATATAAATTGTGGTGGAGAAAGTGTGAAAATCAAAGACCCTTTGGGTACAATCACATATCAAGCTGATAACCGTACAATCAATGCTGCAACAAATCAGTATGGGGAAAACTGGGGAATCAGTAACACAGGTGACTTCACTGATGATGGAATCGAGGATGATACATACATCAGTCAAACTAATTTAATAGTATCTGGAGATTCTCAAGATCTTTATAAGACTGCACGTCGATCTGCTCTCTCTCTTGTTTATTATGCGTTTTGCTTGGAAAATGGAACCTACAATGTGAAACTCCATTTTGCGGAGATTCAGTTTTCAGACGCAGACAGTCGTCTTGCCAGACGTATATTTGATGTCTATGTTCAGGTACTGTGTAATTGTTATCTATAATCAAGCATGGAAGTTTGAAATTCATTTTCTTTCGTCTCTCCTATTAGGGAGAACTGATTTTCAAGGATTTTAACATCAAAAAGAAGGCTAAAGGGACTCTGGGGCCTGTTATTTTGAAAAAGAAAGCTGTTAATGTGACAGATCATATCTTAGAGATACGATTGTATTGGGCGGGGAAAGGGACAACCCTCATTCCCAAAAGAGGAAATTATGGTCCTCTTATCTCTGCCATCTCCTTGTGTCATAGTATGTCAACTTTACTCTTAATCAAATGGCTTTTGTTTCATTCTTCACCTTCTTGACCCTGGTTCCTGTCGACTAACAATATAATATTTGTCGTTCAAAATTTCAGGTCTGGAGCCACGATGTGGAGGTTCAAAAACCAAAAAACTACACGTAGCTTGGTTTATGTATGATTTATATGTATATGCATTAACACTTTTCATGTCTCATATGCAGCGGAGAAAATAAAACATCACATTAAGTATTCCCTAGTTGTGGGTGCATTGGGTGCCTTGGTAACTATTATTCTGTTGGCTTTGGGAATATATGGTTGGAGAAGATGCAGAGAAGACAATAATACAAGAGAACGAGGTAGTATATGAATCCATTTCTAGTACAGAACCGTTTCGTTTTAACATAATCAGTGATGTTCAATTGGGCAAACTGATCAAATAGATCTGAGAGCCCAGGTTCTGCAAACTGTTTGCTTTACTTGGAGGCAATTACAAGCGGCAACAAACAATTTTGATCAAGGCAACAAACTTGGAGAAGGAGGTTTCGGATCCGTATTCAAAGTATGCTAAAACATATGACAATCTCTTCAGATATGGCTGCTTTGGGGTTTATGATATATGAGAAACTTAATGCAGGGAGAGCTGTCTGATGGAACTATTATAGCGGTCAAGCAGCTTTCTTCCAAGTCATGCCAAGGAAACCGTGAATTTGTGAATGAGATAGGCATGATCTCAGGTCTTAATCATCCAAACCTTGTTAAGCTTTACGGATGCTGTGTTGAGAAGAATCAATTGTTGCTCGTCTATGAGTACATGGAAAATAACTCCCTTGCTCTTGCCTTGTTTGGTAAATAAAAGTCATTCAGTCTAATTGAAGTGTACATATGATATCATTTCTCTGTGTTACCAGGAAAGAGCTCCGTAAGATTGGACTGGATAGCTAGACAAAAAATCTGTGTTGGAATCGCAAGAGGGCTTGAATTCCTCCATGAAGGATCGATGATCAGGATGGTTCATCGTGACATAAAAACCACAAATGTGCTTCTAGATTCTCATCTTAATCCAAAGATATCTGATTTTGGATTGGCTAGGCTTCATGAAGCAGAACACAGTCACATTAGCACCAAAATTGCAGGAACCATGTAAGAGTAGAAAAATTAAACAAAAGCAGCCACGACTTAAGAAATCTCCTCTGATTCTTGTGTTCTCTAATGATGCAGCGGATATATGGCTCCGGAATATGCATTATGGGGTCAATTAACAGAGAAAGCAGATGTGTACAGCTTTGGGGTTGTGGCAATGGAAATTGTTAGTGGGAAGAGTAATTCAAAACAGAAGGGAACTGCTGATCACGTCTCGCTTATCAATTGGGTAACTGTGGAGACTTTCCTTCTCTTTAAACCATTTGATTCACCGTTTCTGTGGTTGAATCTGTGTATTTCTGTTTCTCAGGCGCTGACCCTGCAACAGGCAGGGGACATAATGGAGATCGTAGATCCAATGCTGGAAGGTGATTACAACAGCAAAGAAGCAGTAAGGATGATCAAAGTTGCTCTGGTTTGCACAAACTCATCTCCTTCTTTAAGGCCATCAATGTCAGAGGCTGTGCGAATGCTCGAGGGAGATATCGAAATAACACAGGTTATGTCAGATCCTGATTTATATGGACACAACTGGAGCTTCTCAAACCTGAGGGATAGTGATACACATGGTAGCTCGAGCACCTCTGGTTTGACTGATCAAACAACAACAACAATGAAATCCTCTGTTTCTGGTTATGATCTCTACCCACTATACCCTCAATCTGAGATCCTAAACTCCACTGCATCGTCACTGTAATATCAAAACTCTCTGCACAATNGAACTCTCTGCACAATGCTTTAATAAAGGTTTGTATCACCAAAGCTGTTTGAAACCTTACTACTCGTTTACATAGATTTTAAAAAACACATGCATTTCTATGAATGTTAATCAAACTCGAATTATATCTTTTTAACGAATGCCTCAAATGCTCGCTGAATCAATCTCTATGATTATTTAACAAATCCAAAATCCAGATATTTAGAAGCAAATGTCATGTATAAGTTAGCAATAGCTCTCACCAGCCATCATTGCAGGAGCAGANAAAAAGTGGAATCTCGCTTTATCAATTGTCTACCAGTTATCACTGACATCAACTTCATTGCATTGTGGCAATCTGGGTAAATGCGAACACTATGGGCCTGTTCTTTTAATTACTGCTACAGCAGCAGTAGCGTTCAAAAAATACAAGAAAAAAAAGAATAATTCATTGTCATCATCCTTTTATTTAGTGCTGCTGNAGAATAATTCATTGTCATCATCCTTTTATTTAGTGCTGCTGCTGTTATGCTGCTGTTAGTAACTCTCTCTCCTTCTACAGTGACTGCATATCGAGGCCTTGAGTTAAGAAGCTTATTAACAACTGCCACTTCCTCTTTGTAACCATAAATTCGTTCTTCTTTATTCTCTTTCTCCATGCATTCACAACGGCGTGTCTTTCCATCAGCAACATAACCCATTTCGCTCATTTGCAACTTCAAACTCTTTAGTGTCTCGTAGATTGTATCCTTGTCTGGATGTAAAGTATCTTTTCTTCTAGACTCTTCCACAAAGTCTGATGCTTTGTCCAATCTTGTAGCATCCAGCACATCTATCTCCGAGCTCTAGATCTCCATGAACTCGAGAAAGATTCATAAGTGTCAGTGTTTCCCACACATCAACACTCGCCTCCATTGGCATTCTCTCAACAAAGTTCAGTGCCTCCTCTAAGTGACAAGATGTTGCCAACATCTTGGCAACACTATGATACTGTTCCATCGAAGGCGGGATTCCATAATCTCTCTTTGCATAGTTGAAAAATGCAGTAATCCCTCTTTAACATCTCCTGTCAAAGCAAATGCAGAGAAGACTGCTTTGAACATCTCTCCATTTGGTTTGTTCTCTTCTTCTCTGAAACGAGTAAACAAGTCGATGGCTTTTTTTACCGTATCCATTGTTAACAAAACACTTCATCATAACAAACCAAGTCTCCAAATCCTTCTCAGTCATTTTGTCAAACAGTTTTAACGCATCATCAACAGATCCCCAACGAGCGCAAATTCTGAGTATTACATTTCGAGATGTAAAATATCAGAAGCAGAAAATAGAGCAGTGATGCGCTCATGAACAAACTTTGCGTCGTCCAGAGCCTCTGATTCATCGCACAGCTTTCCTTCTTTCTAAGTCTATACTCAAATCCATAGCGTAACCCTCATTCTTCAAGTGGTGTAAAATCTCTATAGCTTTGCTCGGATTCCCTCGATTGCATAACGACTCGCGTGTCTTAAGATGACTTAAAAAATAAACTTTCCTGTGTTGTCCAACGATTGGATAATGCGTAAAATTGTGTCCTATTACGTATCGCTCAAGCCAAGTGATGATCTACGTGCTGCCATTGTGACGATATGAGCTGATCATGTGGGCTCCACTCTGCGTCGCTAACGGTAAATAACCAAAGTTTAAGCTTTCCGCATAACAATCGCGCCATTACGTTGGTAAGCTCCAGTGACGTTTGCAGGCAACAATGCTCAGAGTCGAGTTAAACCCTAATGATGAGGTTATCGCATTACCATATATTTGAGAAAATTATGGAATATATCATATGTTATGTGATTATGTCCGCTCGATGTGGTCTAAAGATGAATGTGACAAAAATGTTTATATTTATGAATTACATTATGGGCAAATTATGATCACTACCATAATAACATAAAGGCTTACAAAAAATACCATAAGGGACACATATTATACACCATGCCACATGTCTTATCAACCTAGATTACTCTCTTACCCTCTATGTTTGTTGGCTTGCGATTTAACAAGAAAAAGAAAAAAACTTAAAAAAA
>OVAV01002518.1:0-11116 GCA_900406375.1 Iberis amara
TAAAAGCTTTTGTCTTTCCTGTTTCATTTAAGCTCACATGGAGAACATATATGATGGGTTTTTTTTAATTAGATTTGTGTGTTATGTCAGGTTGTAGTTGATGATTTTTGAAGCTCCAATGATAAATTTTGAAAATAATGGTGCAACATCTAAAATCTTCATATCGTGAAAATTGGAAGTTGATAAAATGAAAAATATATCTATATAATCTCTAAAAGTATTATTTAGAATCAAAATACAATACGTATATCATTTACAAAAAAAAAAATACAATACGTATATTTCAATTGGTTTTGCGATCTATGCAAAAATATAAAAAGCTACAAACTTGAAAATATTATAAATTATACAATATAATATAAATATCAAATTTAAAATCAAAATCTTATCATGTATCAACTTCATTTGTTTTTTCAACCATAAAAGAACATAGAAAATGTAAAATCAAAGATTTGAGATATGGTGGAGGAAAAGAAGAATGATTATTTATAGGAAAACAAGATGTTAAAATACATTTAGAGGCATAATTATTTTAGAGAGTTACAACTTTTTTACTATGAATATGTTAAGTTTTTAAAGCATACATTCAATTTTTTTAATAACTCATTTATAAACTAAATAAATTTAGGGAGTTAACAATGTGGGTTAAATGTGAATTTAATCTACTGGATAAATTTTCATTAGTATGAGATAATTAGTGTGAAGATTTTCTAATTATATAGTACAAGTTGCTATTTTATTCTAAATACAGAAATTGTATGAATGTAAATGTGAGTTAATCTTAAATAGCGTTTAGAAGAAAAAAATGAAAATAGTATATTATTAAACAAAATTAACTATCTTGCAACATGATAAAAGTTTGAAAAATAGTATATTTTCGAAATATAAATAATATTTTTTAAATGTCATTAATATGTTGATACAATAATAGATAAATATATATTTAATTTCTTAACTCCTCAATTTTTAGTTCTTTTTATATTTCAGTAAAATCAAACATCCATAGTGGGGAATAAATATGAGGGTTTTTAATTAGATTTTTGTGTTATGTCAAGTTGTAGTTGATGATTTTTGAAGTTCCAATAATAAATCTTGAAAATAATTGTGCAACAATCAAAATCTTTATATCTTGAAAATCGGAAGTTGATAAAATAAATAAAAAACCATAAAATCTCTAAAAGTATTATTTAGAATCAAAATACAATACATATATTTCAATTGGTTTTGCGATCTATGCAAGAATATAAAAAAGCTACAAACTTGAAAATATTATAAATTATTCAATATAATATAAAATATCAAATTTACAATCAAAATCTTATCATGTATCAATTTCATTTGATTTTTTCAACCATAAAAGAACATATAAAATGTAAAATTAAAGATTTGAGATATGGTGGAGGAAAAAGAAGAATGATTATTTATAGGAAAACAAGATGTTAAAATACATTTAGAGGCATAATTATTTTAGAGAGTTACAACTTTTTTTACTATGAATATGTTAAGTTTTAAAGCATTCATTCAATTTTTAAAAAAATTTAGGGAGTTAACAATATAGGTGAAATGTGAATTTACTCTAATGAATAAATGTCATTAGTTTGAGATAATGAGTTCCATACATTAATATGTACTTTAGTGGAATAATAATTTTTATTTTTAATTTGATTTTATTAAAAAGAATGTCCAAGTGGACCAATATGATGAGAATAAAACCCTACTTTTATATGTTAGATTTTTTTTTTGTCACCATAGCCAGTGTCTAGATAGTTCTCTCATAACCGAGAGTGGCAGAGCTCAAACCATGGTTAATGCTTTTATATGTTAAATTAAATAAAAATATTTTGTTTATTTTTGGTGAAGTTCGGTTACTTTGACTCGTCTTTGGTTTTGAGTTCGGTTCAAATTTTCAGATAATAGATTTTCATAGTAATTTAATTTCATAATTTGGCTCGGAATCGGGTATTTTGGTTCAACTTGGGTCTTCTACTATATTTTATTGACATAAATGTACAGTTATTGTCTAATTTAACCATAAATGTACTTGTAAGTTTGTAACGAGGATTTGAGTGTGTTATCTTCATCTCTCTGCTCGATTGATGTGCTTCTCATTGTTTAATGTACTTGTAACCAAGCTATTGAGAACCTCTCTTCATTAAATCTAATTATGTAGCACTTTTCCAAATTTTCAATTGATTATCTCTTTTCTGTGTAATCATATATGTTATGAAAGATTCCCACTTGTCCATTAAGTGTGACTCTGTAGAATATCCCCAAAATTTATTTATTTAGTATGTTGTCTATCCCAAAAGTTTATATTATGACACAATCAAGGAACTATTTGAGGGTCTCAAGAACAACAAGATGGAGAAAGAAACGATTCCAAAGGGAAAAATGTTGTGATCCTATGACGAAATTTTAGAGGAAAAAATGCAAATCCAATTCAACTCATATAACTTAACAAAGCATAAGTTACACATCTGTCAAGACATGATAGTTTCTTTTGATGGAGTTTGACTCAATAACAAGGCTATGGTCAGCAGACACGGTGATTTGGTTGCACAAAAGCATATCATATATATATTTTTTGAAAATGCTTACAACGAGTGAGATTGGAACATAAGTCTAAGTTTTAAACATCGGCAATGTCATAAACTATAAGAAAATAGAGACTGGAAATGTACTAAGAACAACAGAATGCAACAGAAAGAGACCAACAAAGATGCATCAAGAAGGGAGAAACCAATGAGCATCATCAAAATTCAAAAAGGAGAGATTTGGGAAGCGTTTGAGGGTCTTTGTCGAGAGATTGTACACACAGATGTCGAGGCAAGCATGTTTCTTCTGACGGGAACGGTCATGACAGGCACGGTCATGACGGGTGAAATAGATACAGTTTGGCTCGATGCCAAGAGTTCGGTTAGCAGGAACGGTAATACCCAAATCAAGAAACAAGGCCTCATCACCTAAAGAATCAACCTTGACAAGCTTATCAAAATCGATATCATCAGGGCCTTTATTAGGATCCCTCTTGAAGAGCCTGAAGATCCTTTCTCTAGCCAAGGTTGACTCGTAAACGGTGCTACGGACCACCAAAACCTCTCCTGATGTTGTAACAGCAATGTTTCTGCTACCTGACATGATATATTTTGCTTGATCAGCTCTGAACTTTTGAAGTTCATCCTCACTCCTATTTGTCGACAGCATTGGAGACCCATGGCTCTCAGAGACATCCTTGAAACCATCTTGTCCAGATAAATCAAGGATTCGAATGAATCTACGTTTGGTATAAATGTAAAGACTATAACCTTTAAGTACCATATCAAATAAGCCCTGAAACTCCCTCTGAACACCGTTCCTTAGCGAAATCTCACGGTAATGATCATCTCCTTTCTTGCAATACCCTATAAATTTGCAATCATCGAAACGCCACACAACAACATAGTCTCCTTTCTNCACAAATAACCTCTCAGATCTTCAGCAGTTTTAATCCCACTATGATTAAGGCGATATGACATCTCATGGAGTAATTTATGTTTGAATTCCTTATCTCCTAATCGATCAACACCATAAAATTCACCCTTGAATGACTCTATAGGTGGAAGATCGATCTTCTTCCCACTAAATACATCTATAATGTAAAGATTCGATTTAGAATCTAACACAAGGAACCACTTACCCGAGCATCCCAAGAATCTAATCCCTGAAAAATCTCGGTTCAACTTGTAAACCTTATCTTCATCCGAATTGTAAAGAAGACAATCATCCTTTGGAAACAACATCAACATCAGCAAAGAGCTTTTTGAAGGAAGCGTTTGTTTGGAACACAAGTACCAACTTGTACACACCATCTTAGCACAATAGAAATCTGTAAAACTCAATCGTTCAAATAGAGATCTCAATATGTCAACAGGGAGATCCGACCAGTTAGGTTTAAGAGTAGATCTCTGCATTATCACGACGGAGAATCTCTCGGTGCGTTGCTGAGATTAAGGGAAGAATTAATTGCTAGTTTTCATCAAAGTATATACGTATACACAATTAGGGCTTTTTCTTAGTCTATTAGGATAAATGATTGCGAGACAAAAAGATGAACGGGTTCAAAGCCCAATAAAACATACGGACTTGTGAAACTCTTGAGTGATGGTTTTGCATTTAAAACCGAATCCAAAAAAAAAAACAAATCTAAGATAATCAATATATTAAGATATGCTTGTAATTAAACTACAAACCATAGAAAGCAATTAAATTATCATTCCTCGTACACTAAAAAATCATAATTTAATTTTGGTTTTTTTTCTACTCGAATTAGTGTTGGTTTTTATATTTATATTATCCCTGCTTTGATTAATTAGCACATTACCTAGCTCTAATTTTGTTAATATTGATATGGCTCAAGTTAAAAGTAATTTACCAATTGTACGTGATCCTACAATTGGAGAATTGAATGATATATAGTCCTTAAATTCCGACATGATATGTTTTCCTTCTTAGTTATAAGTAATCATCTGATTTCGATCTATACATAATCGAAAATAATCATTATCATTTGAATTAGATAAATTTTAAGAACTTTTTTTTGTGAGTGGTTTGGCAAATATTTGAATGGTAAAAAATATTTATAGATAGGAAAACATAATTTTTAGGATTTAAATCGGATATAAAATTCAAACGGCTATGAATGACTATTTAACATACAGATTTTAGTTAGAATATTGTAAAAAAAACCGAAACGGATATATTCCCTTGAATGAATTTTCGAAAGAAAACAAGTCCTCCATTTTTTTCGACAAAATTTCTCACGTAAAAGTTTTGCATATTTCCAATGGAATATTTCCCCTCGGAAATGTGATTTTTTCTTGGCTTGTTGTCTCTGAGCCCGATGTCTCATGCATTTTCTAAAATGATCATATCATTTACATGTTTCTCATCACAAATTAATGTACATTCTGTTGGAGATATATATAAGATTCTCGTGCATTCTAATAGCATCAAGGACACAATCTAAAGAGTCACTGATCTCATTATCAGATCTATGCTTCGGGTCAAGTTTTGTGTCTTTATTTGCTGTGTTTCTCTTGTTCGTCCGTTTCACGTTTGGCGCCTTAAACCCCACGCAAGAGTCAAGACAATTCTCTGAACAAAAGTCTTGTTATATAAAGAAGTACATATATGTATCCTCTCTTTTATAACTAATAATGCACATGAATATTCATTTGCTACATCCACTGAATTTGGAGACCAGAAGTTAAAACCCTTAAATAAGTTTTATTTTAGTCTTTATTTCCATATGTTTTTTTAAAGCTTTAGAAAAATGCTACACCTTTTTTACTGTTTGTTAATTTTTTTGTTGTTGTTTTGTTTCTAAAGCAATTATTTTAATGCTTTAAATATTGTAGATATTTTTAACATCAAAAATAGACAAAGTTAGAGTAATCTCAATGTCTCATCTACATACTAAAATCTATATCAATTAAATTACAGGTACAATCCAACCGATCATTACTTTAGTAAGGTTCCAAAAGAGATTTGAGAATGATTCTACATTATAGTACCTGTAGTCAGATTTAATTATGATATTTTAATAAATCCCACGTAAATATCACAATTATTCAATGAGAATTATTTGATTCTTCGTAGCTTCATCACGAAAATATCATAATATATAATATATATAGTGGAAATTTTAAAACCGAAACAATTTTGGAAGACGCATATTAATAGAAATTTCAACTAGAAGTAGTCAAAAGTCTTTTTGATAGTATTCTATATCATCTAACCAGCACTGCAACGTCACGTTACAAGTAGTCTTATAAATTTAATATTCTTTTTTTTTTCTGTTAGTTTGTTGCCAACTTTGCAAATAATAGATGAAAGTAATTAAGATGCATGAATTGTTTCTTGGTTGAGTATTGAAACTATTTCTACTCCTGAAAATGTCATTTCTTTAATATATCCCCTTCTAATTAGAGATAGTGGACTGTTAAATATAATATTCTATTCCATCTCTAAAATCCTTGATTTATATCAAAGTTTTTCTTTGAAACAAACTTTCACTTTTCATTCATTTTATTTATATTGAAAATTGAACAAATATTATAGAATCTTGTACAAGTAACCATATGAAATGGAGATACAGATATTTGGAGTGTCTGATATATCATATATCATACTCCCTCCGTTTCGAATTACTTGTCAATTTAGAGTTTTGCACACAGATTAAGAAATAACTTTTTCTATAAAAACATCATTTAATATTCTAAATCAACCAATAGAAAAAAATCATGCAATTATTCTATTAGTCAAAAACGTCAAACTCATTTAATTTCTGCATTGAAAACCTAAAACAACAATTTTTATGAAACAAAAACTTAACTCTAAAACGACAAGTAATTCAAAACGGAGGGAGTATTAAGTTTTCTAGTGTGTATAACATACCTAAAAGGAAAAATACAAAATAAACAGCTTTAAAGATGCATTATTGTTAGGTAGTTATACTTTTTGTTAAAAATTATAAGGTAGTTATTCTTTTAATTAACAATTACCTGGACATTGACTGCCAAAAAATTCCAACAATCAAAATGTCAAAAAATTTCTAACTTTTTTGATAAAGCAAAAAAAAAATTAATATTGTATATTGTCGGAACAAAACATATAAAACAATGGTTTTGCACATAGTATATGCTTCACTTACTATATCGGACTCCACTATCCAATATCTTTCACAAAGACAATAATTGAGTGCATCCTTGAAATAGCTATAAAGAAAAAGGTTTATAATTTTATATTAAAAAGTTTGTCCAAAAAGTCTTTTATGTCTTTTAAAGGTTATTCTTAGTTTTTATTTGGAGCTATTCAAACTATTTGCATTTTAGTTATTACTGTTTGCATTTTCTTTCTAGGTCGTAATATTCGCATGATTTTTTGGGTACTATTATGATCCTTTTTATGTTAATGCTAATATGCTATGTAACTTTTTTGCATATATTGTTTTAAAAAATTAATTACACGTATTCTACAACTAATTTTACGATATAGCTTAACATTCAAATTTCTTTTCAATTTGTTTGCCAAATTTCAATCATATTTGTTTCATGCACAGTTTCATAATTTTGCATGTTTTTTCTAACATAAAAATACATTCGCAATCTATGCACAAACACTTTAAAATGCAACACATATGAGTTTTAGTTCCAACTACCATCATTTTGTTAATTAGGTTCATGGTTCCATAACATATTGCCATAAATAATATATAGATAAGTCATTTCAAATAGATTCTTCTTTCAATCCATGTCGACTCAAAAAAAAATTAGTGGACAGTGACTGATTCTAATTACGGTTAATCAGAAGACCCTTTATCTTAAAATAAAATGAGTAATCATTAAAGTTTTATAGCCTCTTTTTCAACAACAAAAAGAAAAGATACGTAAGATTGTGATGACAAAAAGAAGAAACTTGGAAACCATTTGAACCATACATTACAGATTTTTTTTTTACAAGTATTCTATTTAAACTAGCTACTTGTATTACAATATTACACTATCTTAGACTTCTTTTTTTTATTATACTCTTAGTGCTTGAAAAAAAAGAAGAGCATTGCAAAAAAAGAAATGCAATGAGTATAAAAGTCATATTGTTTGATCAAGTGTCGTGCCTAGCTATCTTGGAGTTCAAAGCGATATTTAATTGTATTTTTAATTAAATTTAGTTATTTACGTATTATAAAATATAACAAATATAGATGATAAACTATTCAATATTTTGTATAATACATATATATATATATATATATATTAATTTTATGCAAAAATAGATTCTTATATCAAAAATAAAATGATATATAGTTAGTATTAAATTATTTTTATGCATGTGTGTATAACTTCGTATTAATGATATTTTGAATAGATTAACTGTGTATAAATTTAAAAGCTTAAATATAATAATAAAACAGAAAATTGAATTAGTTAAAAACCAAAAAAATAATTAAAAGGTCAAAGATAACAAATCAAAATGATCATTTGAAAACTGTCATTTTATTGAAATAAAATTAATAAGTCAATAAAAAGTAATGGAACTATAAATCACAGAATCTCAAAAAAGATTATTTGATACGGAGCATGAGGCAGTTGCCTTTTTAATAACACTGTAGGCACATCTTTGTGTTTGATTAATAATTTAGTACTACTAGATGAGTCGAAGGCAAAACTATTCAAGTGTTTGGATATCTTAATATATAGTAACCATATATCAATATACAATAAATGATAGTGGAACCAAAAAAAAAGGCAAACAGCAACAATTGGTCAGTATTAATTTATATTTCATCGAATAATTTCATATCAACAACCTACATTATTGATTATTCCATTGCGTTGATGTTAGATTTCACTCTGTCTATCGACTTGTTAAATGCGCGGATGGTTAGGACCAAAAATTAATGTGTTTTAACTAAGTTCATTTTGGCCACTTTGGTCCTGATCCAACGAGCAAATTAAATAACATCTTGACTTGAGCAAGGCGTCTTGTTAAGAGTGTGACAAAGATCTTTTCACTCACTTGTACTTAGCAATAATATTTGATCGCAAGAGCATTCAACATCAAATTATTGTAATCAATTCTTTATATCAATACAAAGATCTTTCATATTCATTCATTGTTATTAACATACAAATTTTATTGTAAGGATTTGACATCTACATTTACAAGTCCAATATATTATTTATTTTACAATATATTATGGACTGATTTTATTTTCCAAACAAAAAACACACACATTATTATAAGAACTCTGTACAAGTATTCATATATGAAACTCTCTCACACACAAACACACACAACTTGAGAAAAGATCGGATCAAAAGAAAAATAACCCTAATTAAACTCACCCCAACAAAATAAAAGGGTTCACTAAAACGTAATTAAACACATCATTATATTACTAATAACCATATAAGTCTATGTTGATATATATGATTATTAGTTAATAATTATTGTACAGTTCTTGAAGATCCCAGTCTAGTGATAACGAGCTAGGAATCATCTCATAATCATTCTCTGACCATTGTGGTGGATAAACCCAAAACTCAGCTGAGTCAGAAAATATAAACTCGTTACCTAGTTGACTCGAACCGTCGTAACTCGTGCCCAAACTCGGCAACTCAACGATCTCACCTAGCTCCTCCGATCCTGTCGAAACTAGAGACTCCAACGAAGAAGAAGACGAAGAAAACGTAAAAGATGAAGATGAAGAACAAGAAGAAGGTGAGGTCGTGGTCGTTGTCGTCGTCGTGGTGATGATCTCCATATGTGCAGCTTTAAGAGCAGCGGCTTGAATATCTTGAGGACTAAGTGAGCTTGGCCGTGGAAAAGAGGAGGCTAAGTCAGGGAAATTGAGTATTGCGGAGGCTCCTTTGATGCTTAAAGCAGCCACGTCGTGTGCACGCGCCGCCATCTCCGGTGAAGGAAATGTTCCTAACCATATTCTTGATTTCTTCTTAGGCTCTCTTATCTCCGATACCCATTTTCCCCAACTCCTCTTACGAACTCCACGGTAAACCGGATGCTTACCGGAATCTTTAACCGGTTTAGTCTCTGAAACAATCATTTTGTGATCTTACTTCAAGAAGAGGTAGTTAACAACAATGGTACATTAACCTTTTGTTTGGATTTTTGAATTTTTCTGTGAAGTTTAAGAATTTGATAAAAAAAAATGTAATATTTTTTTTTGTAGGGAATGATAGTTTAAGTGAGAGACAAAGTTTGATGGGTATATGTATACATTTCTCAATCAATGCCATATTTATATACAACAATTGTTTGGGGGGGTGGAGGTGGGGGGTAAAGGAAGATATGGAACAAATATTGCACTAATAAGTCTAATGAGTAAAATATAATAATAAAAAAATGATTCACAGGCTAAATTCGTTTTATTATGACAACAGCAACATTCCATATTTGCCTTTAACAAAAAAAAAAGGTACTCAAAAGAGAGGTGTGTTTTTTTGGGGATATTTTCTTGTTTACTATTTAGCAAAATAATTAAGATTGTGTGATCTAAAGATGATGAGATAGTTATGATGAATGGCATAATATTTGTTTAAGTTTTCATGCAACTAATATCTTTTTAGTGTCTTTTCAAATTTTCACATTTTAGTGTTTTTCAAATTCAGTCTACTATATATATATGATGTATTAAGAAACAAATATTTACAAAATAGTAGACTTGACTAATATGTAAAGATAGATAATCAAATAGTGAAATAAACCAGTAACTGATTAGTAAAAAATTTAGTTGAACAGATTTTCTGAAATAATTATAAATGCTAAAAATGATTTATACTAGTATGTAGCAAAACTATTTTCCGACAACGAACAGACATGAAACTTGAGAAATGTTTCTAGACTAGATAGTAAAAAAATAAGTTATGGTTTAATATTCATCTTTTGAATTTTTCATATTCTAAAATGTGATCCTTTCAATTATTGACATATAGACCTAGACTCTTGACATTTTTATGTTTAAAAAAAATAATTTGTGATATGGTAATTTTTAACCTTATAAATTCAAGGAAAATTCCTTCAAATACCATCAAAAGAAGTTGAAATTTCAAAAATATCACACACATAAAAAGTGAATTTTAAGGATTTAAAATCTAAAATTTTAGGTTTGGGTTCACTAGATAGAGTTTAGGGTTTGGTTTTGATGATTTAGGATTTAAATTTGAAGTTTTAAAGCTATTTCAAATTTTGTAGTATTTTTGGAACAAAAACATTTTTGTGGTATTTTGGAAAAATGTGGTATTTTAGAAACTTTTGGGAGTGTGTGGTATTTTTGCAATATACTTAGTTTTTGTGGTATTTTTAAGAATTCCCCTAAATTCAACTGGTATATCAAATGAATAATGGATTAGCAGTAAATCAAGTGATCAAATAACTAAAACACTTTATTTAATAGCGTATCCAAAAACTTATAACACACTAAAAATGTCTTCTAGCGTATTAAAATCATTCTTATTTTTTCTAACATGTCTAATAAATGAGAAGATGTAGAATATTATGAATAGTAAAATATAACATAATTACGTTTCTAAAATATAAAAACGTGAGTTGTCAAAAA
>OVAV01002520.1:0-11113 GCA_900406375.1 Iberis amara
TAATATTAATACTTTTAGAATATTTGTCTTACAAACAAATTATGAATTACTCAAAAAGAAACCGCGCAACAAATTTTCTGATCCATCACTAGCATTTGAACAATCTACTTCAGCAATGAGCTCATTAGGAGTTCTATAATTACTAGTATATTATCTAAAGTTAAGTCTCTTTACATTAGAAAAGCTACTCCAATGTTTCTAATTTAATGATCTAATACATCTCTCTCCCCTTGGCCAAGTTTTCTAACCTCTCTCCAAAGCCTCAAACCAATAAAGTTACAGTTCACTAAATTTGTTAATTATACAAAACTAAAAAAAGTCCCATCGCATAACTTACCTTCGTACCAAAAGCAATCAGTTTTCACTAGACCTGTCTCATATATCAAACTATGGAGCTTTCTTATCTTCTGATTATCTTCTCTTTTCCTAAACCTTCAAATAAATTACAAAATTCAGTATCATGCATCAGTATGTTAAGGTCTTACTCATAATCCCAATACCAAATCTTGGTTCATAAAAGCAAAAGACTTACCAAATCTTGGCCGAAAAATCGATCCCTTGGCTTTCAATTGGGATGGTTTTACAGGTTTCTTGTCTTTACCACTAGTCTCTCCCGGTGTAAACCTCGAGACTCTGCTTACTTTTTCGTGGTACACAGCCGGAGGTGCAAGCCGTAATCGAGGCAAGCTCTCTATCTGCATCAATCTCTGATCTTTCTGTAGGTTGGTTAGAATTTCAAACTGCAACATTATTAAACAGTACAAGCTTTTGGTTAATCACAGTGAGGTGTCTGAGTTATGGATTATTAGTTTATTGTTGAAAGCATACCCTTGATATTTGCTGGCTATGAGAATGATCGGTTATTTCATTATCGTGCAAGTAAGGTGAAGTGCGTTGTGATGTCCCGGTGGTTGATGTAACTTTGCTTATTAGTCCATAATCAAGGTAGAATGATTTACCTTTAGAAGAACTTTGTGTGGTTTTCTTCGGCATACAAACAGGACAACCCGATGATGATGACGATGAAACCTCATTCTCTGATGGTTCACATTGAATATGTGTTGCGTGGCCACAGTTGAAAACACGTACACGAAGAGTCGAGAAGGTCTTTGTGAGAGGACAATTGCATATACAACACAGTAAACTTCTAGGTGCATATCCGTGAGAAGCACCTTTCTTGAGTAAGCTCATGGTGTAGAATGTATCATCTTCGATTAATGACTTTGCAGTATCCTGTTGCCAGTAAGAAAAAGGTTTCAAAACGGTTGAAGAGATCAGCCAACAGATGCACAGGATAAAAAGAAGCAACTACATACCAGTATTCTCCGTTCAAAGCCATATGTTCCAAGCATTCCCAATATTGTAAGTTTATAATCACCAAACTCTTGGGTGCTATTGTCAGAGAGGAGCTTTGACATTATTGTTGGAAGACGAACATATCCTATCATTCCTTCAACAATCTCTTTGATAAATTTAGATGTGATCTTCCTCAGGATGTGTGTACTCGCCATATCAGATCTTGGAATCCTCCACTTAGTTGCAACGTCCGATTCATTGACATGAAGTTCCAATGATTTTATACCTAATGGACCTTTGTTTACTTCATTGATGTTCCTCGATTCCCCATATGAATCCATCAAAGGTTCACAGAAACTGCGTGAACAACAAAGGGACAAAAATATGAGCAACATATGCCTTAATTAAGGTTGGGAGCACTCTTAAACATGATTTTGATTGCATCTGTTAATAGTCACTAAGACTTGTGTAATATTGGCACGAAAAGAAAGTGATTTGTAGTGATGAGATGTATGATCATGCTTACGTGTCAAGAAAGCGAAACCAAAGGATCTCTGACTCCTCAGGATTAAGACGAGGAGTGTTGCGTTGACACAACCCTATGCAAGCTTGCAGAACACCTTGTATGTCATGCACCTGAAGGATCATAAACAACATGAGATAGAAAGAGAGAGAGAGAGTGGTATATTAAGCACAATTCTTACTGTAAAGAAAAATACAAACCTCCTTCAACTCTAGAGCGATACTGAATTGTTCCAAGTGAGCTCCTTCGCTAGTACCTAAGTTCGATTCTGATATTAGGCATTCCACTGCATTTTCAAGCTCGACAAATTTTTCACCGAGTCCAGAAAGTGTAAGTGACAACGCACTTGCTGCATCCCCCACCCTCTCCAAGAGAAATGATGCTGCATCTGCAATTCCATATTCCTGGCACAAGCGTAAACAGTGTTCCACCCTGTAGCTGTCAAAGGTTTCCAGAAATCTCAACACTGACTTCGGTTCGTACTTGCATAGTAGCTGTAAGAATACACAAAGAATCATCAGTACTGTAACGATCCAGTGATGCCCAAATAATCCCAATGATCTGTTGCAGACTAAAGATGCCTCACTGGCTTTTGTACTTATAGTCAAAAACCAGAAATATTACACAGCTATCAATGCTTTTGACTAATAAAATTAAGAAGAAAATCAAGGCTGCAGAGAGAGATTTAGTTGGACAAGTTTTCATAAGTGCTTTACCTCCAAGTAAAGCTCAATCATGTCATCAGTCACATTGACTGGATTATCTTGGATGAATTTGGGAAAGCCATTAAGTTCTTCCAAATATAACTCAACCTCTGCGGGAAAATTCCTCCTAATGTTTTCACCCGAACTACCTGCAGCTTCATGTTTTCTTAGACGAGAAAAATCAAGACTCCCAGACAAGTGGACCTCAATGACAGTCTTGAGATATAGGAATAAGCTTCTTGGATGAGAATGGAGTTGTTCTTGAATGCGTGTAGTGTTGTCTTTCAGCTTATCAATGATCAGAAAGAATGTTCCCTCTCTGTCAAATGCCAGACATTCAATATAATCGGTGTTCACAAGACCTAATCAACAGAGAGAGAATAAAGTCCACTTAAAGTTACCTGCTCAATTCAAGGAGCTCGGGAATCCTAGTAATTATTGCAGATACAAAATCAGTAAATTCATCTCCATTCAACTGTGACAGCATCTTGTTCACATAGCAAAATGAATGTATGGGTTCATCTGCCTCTTTCATGTAGCTATCTAAAGCAGCAACGTATTGTCGACCAACAGAATGAATATAGCCACAAACCTGGAAATTGGAAACCACACTCAGAGATTGGAAGTACTCTTTAGAACAATGACGAATGTCTACCAAGAGGATACCTGATAAAAATGTGCAGTCTCACAAAGCTGCGAAACATATGCTACATCCCAATCTGTTTCCGGTACAGCTTTCAGAAGGTTTAATAATTGGTTCTCTCTCATTTTAGGAGAAATGTTATAAGTCGAAAGATAGTGATCTGAAGTTAAGTAGCCTAAAATCTGTGCCAATACGCTCTTGGGAATACTAGCTCTACCTTGTGCTGCATAGTATGTAACAAACTCAAATAGATGACTTGCATCCTCCTTAGAAGGCCAAATTTTTTCTGATTTAGTATCATTTGGATCGCCAGATTCATCAACCTTGCTTAAGCCCCCATCAAGAACATGAACTAGAGCATCTATCAAACTCTGGACCAGTATATTGTTACTTCTAAGTTCGGGTAAACTGCCATCAGTCTTGGATTCTAAACTTACTTCACCAGACTCGAGCAGATGACTCTCATCATTCACCATTACATTTTCTACAAATGCATATCTTAGGACATCTAAAGTGGCTTCAGTATCCATCTCTAGCAAATGGTAGAGGTTCAAGTAAATCCATTGAGATGCTACATTTGTACCAGAATCATGCGCGTTTGATTTCTCCAGTAAAAACTGAATCAGCTCTGTCCTGAGGGATGGCAAGCGTGTAGGATTCAGAGTCCCATGTCCTGCAAACAAAATTAAAAATAAACAAAAATCAACATCTTGAAAGCAAAATGCCTATACAAGTTAGGTTATCACCGGAATCCACGCGCTCGAATGCAGATTGTAACATGCAGTGAAACTATAGTAGAATCCTACCTGGTGGAAACGCCAAACCGAGAAAGCAGTACTTCAGATAAACAAGCATCCGGTACCTGAAAAAGATCGAGTTAAAAAAACTCATCACTTAAGTGGCTGCAAACCATAACTTTGCTTAGACAACAAATTATATTGCCTCATACAACTTAATGCAACTTTCCAAATGAATAGGTGCGTTCTACTATTATTTTCATATTATATAGGAAGGAATAGGCTTTTTAAAGTCGAGGTTTTCAACTAGTCCATCACTGAAACAAGCAAGAACTGAAGAGGGGGCTCTCAAGCTAAGTTTAGCACGTAAAAATTTATTAGCCAGAACAAAGAGCAACGCTCAACATAACATACCCAATGGCTGTAGCCCTTTGTCTCTCACTGTTCCGAAAGACAGTCAAGAGCTCCTCCAGAGGTGACCTGAAATCATCCAACCCTTTATTGAAAAGATAGAGCAAGGCCCCATAAAGCCCATGCTCACGGCAAATTCTGACAACCTAAGTGACAATGAAAAGAATGTCAATATTCAACCATAATACTACATCAACACATCAATATATTGAAGAAAAAGACCAAAAGAGACGCACGAAATCTCTGCAAAACCTGACCTGATTAAAATCTAAGGAAGAAATATCCATGTGAAGAACACACTGCTCAATCCTTTGTAGCCATCCTTTCCTACTATAATGTTCTACCAGTGCTTGCATAATCTGGGATGAAACCAGAAAAGATAAAATAAGTACCATGACACTCCTGAGAAAATGTATTTAATTCGCAAAGGATACCTCTGGAGGAAGAGATCCAAGCATATCCTTCAATATATAAGGCTCCAAAAGCTCCAAAAATGTGTCTAGACAAGCCAAAAGTAGTTGCCGAAAGAACAAAATATAATAACAGTCATCAAGCGATCACATTGTGCACAAAAAGACAGCAGATTCTAAAGAACATGTACGCTCCACTATTATTCCTAATAGGATATCACACCAGATAAGACAACTTAAAATATCAAATTTTAACAACTGGCATTGCAGTATATTATTCTGAAAAGTATTATGCTGTTTCATTCAACCACTATACAGTAACTCTACAGCGTTAAGAAAATATTTAAACTAAAAGTATTGGCAAAAATATATGCAAAAACACAGTACACCACACATGTGTATGTATTTGGAAAATGACATACATAAAAACTCTAAAGGAGATCATAAGCTATTCCGAGATTAGTAGACCAATGCTCTTTGAGGACTAAAAACAAGAATTACGCAGAACCAGACTACCTATAAGGATAGTCAAAAACCTAATGTAGTAAACATCTTTGAAACATTTATATAGTTGGAACGATACTGATTAACGTTACTTATTAGATTTACTACCCAAATAAAGATGTAAAATATATACCTCTTTGCTGTACAGCCACAAATCTGGTAAATATCTCATCGAAGAGCAAATCCATCCTGTTAATATGAACACAGAATTCAACGGCAACACCACCGACACGATTGTATTGTTCTTCTATCTCTAACTTGACAGTATTGGTTGCACTGCTTGGCTCATGAGTTACTTCATCTTTTTCATTCTGATTGGAAAATGCTATTGAGATATAAGAAAATACTTCATCTACGTAAGAAAGTAGCAGCTCTGCTAAACGGGGTGCAATGGCTTCCCTTATGGCGTCTACAGTTTTGGGGAGGTCAACAACCCCATGAGCTTGCCCGTTAAAAAGTGACATTGCCATGTTAAATGCACCCATCCAGTCACCTCCTCTTCTTAAAACATCAACTCGCTCCTTCCATGGAAGAAGTCTGGAGATAACAAGATGCCCAGTCCTGAGAAAGTACACTGAAGCCCCTCTGACACCCACAGAATGGTGATAAGCTTTCTCAGGATTTCCAAAGATATTTGTAAAGTGCGTATGATAGGAAATTAGTTCATTCCCTGAAGAACCACCCACGGAAAAGTTTGTCTGGTGAATTAGCACACCATCTCTTGTAAACAGGTACAAATGGCCCGTCACAGTTGGAATCACCAGTAACTGAATATGCAGAGAAAAGCACAGAACTCATGAAGATGCATTTGCTTAGAAATACATTTAAATTGGTATACACACCTGGTCATCCAGCCAAACCACACCAATAGCTACACTGTCAAGTGGCCATTTCGCATATTCCTTTATGTCAGATTTTACCAACTTGGAAACCTGAACTCTGCGATCCCAGGCAATGGCAAGAAAAGAAACCCTATCTTCTGAATCCTTTTCTGCAAAATGTTACTTAAACAAGGTTAAGTAAAACAGTACAAGTAAAGTCTCAGTCTGACCATGAGAAGAATCATGGTTACCCATTGAGCATTTCCAAGCAGTGTATGGCATGGAACCCTCCCGAACTCCTTCTGGCCTAGGAAGTTGCGCATACACTTCCAAATTTGGAATGAGTTTTACCTGAAAGAAGCAGAGAGGATCATTTTCCATAAGCATAACAGTAAACTATACTTATTTATTTTCCGTCAACCAGTAAACTGAATATGAACATATATCTGGAATCTTTACCACTAGTCCAGTTTGATATGTAGCAAATATGACAACACCTTCTTCCTCTGAAGATGAATCCTCATTAAAGATCTTCCAACTAGAATCAACTCCAACAACACCACCCATCATGCTAGTTATACTGCTGGATGGAACTGCAGTGTTACCCCCCTTAGAAGAGACCAAAGAGCTTCCAAAACCTTCATCAGGTAGAGGTGATGCTGAGAGGACTGTTCCATTTCTCTGTCCATCAAGAAGACACTGACAAATGCAAAATAAGGCATACAAACCCATTTTTCAAAGTCAGTAAGGCTGAACAAGATACCAGTAGAAAATAGATACAGAGTCACAAGCAAACGTGGGTTCACAAAATACTAAATTTTACCTGCGTTTTTACTGAGTACAACAGCATAGTCCAAGAGAAAGTATGTTTGAAAACAACACCCTTAGTATCAGTTGTAATAGCTTTAAATTGGCGAGAACCCTGTGAATCCCGGCCTAGAAAAAAGGCATATACTACTGGTGCAGTATGTTCAGTGATCACTTTTGCTATTGACGCTCTCTGCACGTCCCATACTGTAACATGTCCATCACCATAACCTGCAAGCAGGAGGATCCCTAGCTGATTGAAGCAAACTGTGGTAACTGGGGACTGGGACCTTTCTCCTTGTAAACCAAGCCAAATCATCTAAATTTTTGTCAAAAATTGGAACATATGTCAACTCAGGTTATAGTATAATGCTCTTGTACAAATAAAGCTAAAACTAGACATAAATAATGAACTTATAAATTTTCTTGTACAAATAACTAAGAACTGGACATAAATAATAATGTTAAGACAACCTTTGAATCCATTTGATCTGCAGTATCAGAAGAATATTTACTTGGTACAATGACGATGACCCCCTTGGACGTACCCACTGCAATAAAATTCAAATGAACAGCCAAAACCTGAGGAGAACCATGGTCTCGCTTAAATGCCTGTGAAGAAATGGTTCGGCTGATGTTATTGTCAGCATCAACATCAAAATAGCCTAAATTCGTCGAACCGACTTTGGCACCCTCAAGTCTCATTGGCTGAGCAGCAGCCCCTTCCTCCCAATGTAAACCAGTATATGCTTGTTTCTTCTCAAACTCTTCAGCCAAGACAAGCTGCTTCCTAAAAGATCGTGATTTTAATTTCTCTCTTTTACTCATCCTTTCTTTTTCCAACTCCTCAATCCTCTCTTCTACAAGCTCTGAAATGCCAGATATTGAGCTTCCATCATTGCCTTCCACTTCTTTCGAATCCGGTATAATTATATCTGATATATCACTCTTAACATCCCCAACATTGGAGTCCTCATCATTGCTTACCTTAGCATCATCAGAATTATTAAACTGTTGAGATTCTGAAGACTCCACCAAAGAAGCAACAACTATTGAGTCATCTGTGACGCTATCCAAAGCAGCATTTCTAGCTTCCATTGTAGTTGTCGCCTCTTGTTCAGCAGATAAGTCTCTTTGAGCATCAAAACCACTGGAGGCAGTGACTAAGTCAGGCTTTGAGTCCGCTTCATAGTCATGGTAGGTTTCAGTAATATCACTAGCTCGAACTTCCATTACTTTAGCTTCGTTTTCTCGACTTGCAAGTGCAAATCCATTATCCTCATCATCCAGCAGAGATTCTCCACCGAAAGAACGAAACTCCTCCACAGAAACGGATCCAGGAGCAACTCCAACAGAAACTCCATTTGAAGAAACAGCTTCTTCACTTTCTTCATCTTGATTTGAAACAGATTCTCCACCGCCCAAAACCTGATGCAGAGCCTCGCTACTTGCACTGCTAGCTCTCCTTGATTTGATGATAGCAGCGTGTGGTGTGGGAACCAATCTGGAAGCAGCCACAGCCGCCGCAAGTGCCGCGCCGGGTTTCACATTCGACCGTACCCCTGAGAATAGCGACGGCAAAGGCAAGTGTCTCAGAGAAGAAGAGGTCGATGCCGAATTTCGCCGTAGCGGATCGCCTACACGAGGAAATCCACGATATAACTCAGATTCAACAGATTCAGGTCTCACCGCAACGTTTGTAATGGCTTCTGATAGGCGACGACTTGAATTGTTTTGATTCCGCCGGTTAACTTGGTTAGTAACTAACTGCGGAGAAGATGGAGGAGAAGACGATGCAGATGAAGAACTAGACGCGTTGAGAATTTCGTCGACTGTACGGCGAGGAACGATGGAAGAATCCAAATCGGATTCTGAGTCCGAGTCTGATACAAGGAATGAATCAAGATCAAGTTCCATATGCGACTTCTTCATACTAGTGAGCATCAGCTCCTTCTGGCTCAATCGTTCCTTTACCTTCAAAGTAGTGAAATTGTAGCCGTTTGGTTGTTCATCGAACTCTCCGAGCAATTATCCGGCGCCACTAGCCGACGTTCCGATTCAGATGAAACGAGTCAATAGTTAAAAAGTGAAGTTTCTCTACGAACCAGAAGGTTTGCTAGTAGATGAGAATATACTTCAGATTTTGCTTGCTATTTAGAATTGGTAATAATTAAATTTTGATGTTTTTAAGAAATTCAAATTATATATGTATTATTAGATAAATAATTATAAAATTTTCAATTTATAAAAAAAAAGGTGAGTTGTCCGCACCTTGCCGACATAAATGTATTATGATTAATTTATGTTTTAGTTCATAATATATGTAATATATCGTATATAGTGAGTTAAGATTATGTACTTTTTAACAATAACTTAATATATTGATTTTAAACAATACTTTTCATATTAGAAACCAATGTTTTGTACTTTATTTTTGATATAAAATTTTTGTATGTAAATTTGTAAAAATACAGGAAAATAATCACAACAAATTATAAAATCAAACGATTGCAATTTATTTATTATATAGAACTACATTTTAAATTGTGAGAGTCCATACAATAAATACATATAGGTGATATACATGGTAATTTCATAAATTTCCTTAGATGTGTATATAGAGATTGTTCTTTTTTTTAATTCACTGTTAAGATTGTACAATTTTGATTGATTTAAAAATTTATATATATGGTAAATATATCCAAAAATATTATTATATTGTTCTAATATATTTTATTTAAAATATATTTTATAATATGAAATACCATTTTATTTTTATAGTTTCTCGTGACTTTTTATTTATAAGAATTGTATCCTACTAAAAAATAATATAATATAGATGATTAGAGATTATAATGTTTTCATTTGGATTCAAATTTAATAAAACACACCTACGTTAATGACAATTTATTTTACTGCTTTATATGGATATTAGTTTTTGCATAAAAAAATATAAATATCTTTAAAATCATATTGATATATCATTTATTTTAATAATTTTGATTTGATGTAGATGTATGTTACGGATCTTCNTAATAATTTTGATTTGATGTAGATGATATCTAATAAAACATATATTAGAATGACATCTCAGTATATTCACATTTAATTAAAATAGATTTTTATCAAATAGATAAAGTTTTCGTAAAACTCATATTTTATCCAAAATAATTTTGTCATTTAAATAAATATTATATTTTATTTTTAACTATATATTTTTTGTTTAAATAATTAAAAATATAATATTACACAAATTGATAATGGACTATTAATTTAATTTATAAGAATATAGTTTGATTCGTGAAAAAAATATATATATACACAACTTTAGTATAATATTAATTACAGAAAAACGAAAAATATATAGAGAAAGAATAAAAAGTATCATTGGATGATATTTTACTTTTGTGCTAAATAATCATTCAAATATATATATATATATATATATATATATATATCAATATTAACAAAATCTTTCATTGTCTCAAAATCAAACATTTTTTAGTCGTGTCACTTTAATTTCCAATCCTTAAAACTCGTCTTAACTTTCATTAATCTTAAACCAAAATTCAAGAATAAAAATCTAAAATACTCTAATTTAAGTTTTGATTGTCTTAGAACGGAAAAAAACACAATTGTTAAATGTAATTTTCTAGATCTTTAACGCCAAAAAATTCTATATATGAAAACTTTTTATTCTAATTTCCTTATAACTCGAGTTTTTTTACTTTACTTTTATTCATATTAGTTATTAGTAAAGATGCCATCAATTTCTTCGACATACGTATCATCATCTTTACCACGTAATTTGGATTTGTAATAGTGTAATTGAAAAAATATTTAATTGTTCGAGTTTCGTTGCACGACTCCACTCGATATTGATATAAGTCGAAGAAAGTATAAAAAAAATTCTTATTATATGGAATACCATATCTTTTATGGAGATTTATATCTTTATTATTGACATGAATACCATCATTACGACGTTTTTATATCACAATCTAAAATCAGTCATGATTTCACAATCATTGAATTAAATTGCTTCTAAACTTTCAAGTCTACCATGTTTCTTATTTTTCAAATTTGTCAAGCTTTATTAAAACTCTCATCTCTCCTAATCTTTAACTGAAGTCACATATTTGACATGTTTTCTTTTGATAAACTTGCCATATATTTTTTGAAAACTTCAAATTATCATATTTTTCAAAAACTTTTGAATCTAACACATTTATTTAAAAACTTTAAAACTCTCTCTCT
>OVAV01002521.1:0-11112 GCA_900406375.1 Iberis amara
CGGGTTGAACCGCGAATCGGAGGTTTACCCGGTTGGTTCAATCCCGGTTCAATAAGTTTTTTTTTTTTTTATAAATTTTTTTCTATATGAATAATGAATGAAAATACAATTAAACATTTTATGTTTTTTTGTGACATATATTAGGTAAGTGTATAAATTTATAATAAGTTAAACATTTAGATTTTTGTAAATGTATAATATNTTATTTGTATGGATTAAATTAGCAAAATTTTATTTTATTACTAATTCTATATATAAATCTATTTTTTAATAAAATAATTAAATCCGATCGAACCCGGTCGAACCACATTGACCCACGACCCAAAAATTTTTCTGGTTCGATTGCCGGTCCGGTTTTAAAAACAATGCCCCCAACGTACTAAACCTGAAAAAGACAGAAATGAAAAAAGAAGAGATCAAACGTTCACAGAACAGAAAATGGACTTCATCAAATAAACAAGAAACGTACATACCTCACTCACACGACGAACCCAATACATACCTCGAATAATAACGGACGGTTAACAGCATACGGAATGTGTCTACTGGAAATCGAGCGAACGTTGACGGAACAATTAACGGAGAAAGGCAATGCTTGCACACTCAACGGGGAAATTGGATTCACAAGTTATTTTTAATTACCCAATTTTGTCTACTAATCCAATATTTTCAGACTTAGAGATATTTTTGTGCGCTACAATAGCAAACTTGAGTAGTATTTACAAATTCATCTCTCATCTTCAACCAACAAAATCAAAATTTATCACGGTGTGTCACCGTTTCGATCTCCGTTACATAACTTGGTCCGATATGACTCACCGTCTTATCTGACTCGGTAATTCCTTTGATTCAAATCGTCAATGGCGAATTCTTTGCCGGATCTAACCAAAGCTCAACCAAAACGACCTTCCTGTTCCGATTCAAAAAAACAACAACGAACCTGAATAACAATCAATCAGATCGGAGATCTTATGCTTTTGACATAGACGACAGTCGACTGCGCCGAGGCTCATAAGCAGCTCGCCTTTTGAGATGGTGCGACGATGGACGTATCAACGTCGTTAATGCTCTTCTTACCCATTCACCTTCAACACCACCAATTCTCACAAGAGAATTCGTCATCGCCGAGCGACGCATATTCAAACCGTTGGTTGGATACGAACCTGTGCCTTGACCGTGTGGATTTGCGACGTTCTTGTGTAGACTACATCGAAATGATCCCGGATGAGTCGTCGGTGAACACATACATCTCCTCCTTGATTCAGGATTCTTGTGGCTACTAGACTTGGAAACTGAGATGGATCGGTTTGGCGACATGGATGTGTTATCAATTGAATAACGAAACAACTGATTCAACGGGGCCGACGTCAATAGATTGACGCGCGTCGGCGATGCAGATCGGTGATGATTGTTATTGCTGAAAAAAGCTGAAGAAGACGACGTGAAACTTGAGCTAGTAGAAGAAGCGAAACCTGACGACGACGGCGGAGACGATACACCATTAGAGTAAACACCGCAAAAACGACCGGACGGTGACTTAGATCGAAGCACTTGTCCGCTTGATCTGGTTCTAGAAGATGTAATCACCATTTGAAATTTGCTTTTAGATGCTTTGATTTCTCTTAGGAGTGTACCCGAAGGTTGGTTGGCTCGGCAAACATAGCGAGTCTCGGAAAGCGAATTTATAGATAGAACGATGAATGGCATTATTGTAATTATTGGAAAGGTTCGTGAACTTTTTCGTGTTTTTTTAGGTTGGGTTAACTGACTTAACCATGGTTAATCAAAGATTGGATGTGATCTCAACTTGTCGATTTTTTGCCGTATCAAAAGCCATATCGGATTCTCATCCAACGGCTGTGAGATAGAGAGAGACTTCAGCAGAGTGTTTTTGTGGGCATTTGCAGTGGCTGCCACGTAATTGAGTTCGAAAAACGGTCAGCTAATAATTTACGAATGCACTTTGTGACTAAATACGGATTGTCATCGTCTTCTAATCATGGACACTCAAGTGATTGGTTTGGTATTGTTCGATAATGAGTAATTCGATTTTTTTTCTTTTTTTTCTTCAAGATTTCAATAGTTACTTAAAATGTTCGTGCAACTAAAGGAGAGTTACATCTTTTGGCTAGTGTAGCCAAGCTGTGGGACAAAACATTGACTGGTCTAGAAATATATATAAATGAAAACGACCTAAACAGCTTACAAACAACTTACAAAAGGAAAGTAAATCCGGCGAGTGCACGTCAATGGCTTACAACCACTTATCACCTCCTCAATAATAGAATTTGCAAATGGAGATGAGGTGGAAGCTACCTTGGTGTATGAGAGACTAGAAAGGCATTGCTCCTTCTGTTTCCGACTGGATCACGAAATAAGGGATTGTTATTTTAAAAACCAAAAAGAGAAGAATCATTCAAAGCTACAAGATACACCTTTGTTTCTAAATGAACGTGCATACATAGCGATAGAGTCAAGAAACAGATAGAGAAGCTCTGTTAGACATTCTCATCGCCCAACCAAACAGCCTTTCAAAGAAGTTCCACCCACCTTTCACCAAAACCGTCAATATCTCATCCTCGTGATGGCAGGAACAGATTTGTACCGGAGCTAAGGCATAGGGATGATCTTAGATTGTCAAATCCTAGAGATCAAAACAACCTAAGAGGGAATGGAGGAGACAAACAACACCTCTGGAAAGAAGATTTGAGACACAAGATCCCCCGACGTGATGAAGAACTATCCTATGATGGAGCCCGAAGCCGATTTACAAAATTAAGAGATTCTCATCGTAACCATCTAACTCTGGGAGGGGGACAATATTATAGAGCTGTATCAAAACCTTCTCAGGTGGAGGACGTGGCTGATTCCTCTAAATCAACAAGGCCAAGACGCCCACCTATTGAGAGAGATGTACATCCGCAAGAGCTACTCCTACCTTCATATGCTATAGAAGAGGCTTTGGGTGAAGTACGTGAGGTAATGGAACTGTATACTAGCTGTGCGGATCCAACGGAAAGTGCAGCTAGAAAGGCAAGATTTAAACAAGCTGAAGAAAAAGGAGAAGTAGCAGCAATAGCTGTTAACCTCGTACAAGCGTCCCTAGTATCTCTGCAACATAACCACCGTAGAGAAGAGGAGAGTAGAGAAAGGGAGATACTAAACAAATCCCCCTACATCGCAAAGAATTCCAGTGGCTCAAAGACTGGGACCCCTTGGGAGCCAAGACCCAGCTGAAGATACCAACATCCTTTTATCCTCTTTTGCAAAAAGAAAAGCTGGAAAACAGGTACAGAAGAATGGAAATGGAGGTAACTTTGTGTCCTCACAAGGCCCTAGTGTCCGGAAAAGAAAAACCAAGAAACAAAATTCGTCACCAAAACGGAAGCCTTCACCAAGACAAGAGGAAAGGGACAGAAAGAGAACAAAACTGGGAGGTGAAGGACCCTCTGTTAACCGAGGACAGCTCATACCCTCAAGCTCCGGGATGATCCCAAAATCAAACCAAGTCCAGGCAAGAAAACAGATGGGTTTTCAAGATTTGTCCAATCCCTTTCCTTAAAAATTATTTCTTGGAATTGTCAAGGGTTGGGGAACCCCTTGACAATTCGACGGTTCGGGGATTTCAAAAGAACGCTTGAACCAAAAATCGTGTTCCTCTCGGAGACGAAAAATACAAGTGAAGTTGTATTGCAAAACACAAAGGATTTAGAGCTTAAAAATAATTTGCTAGTCCCACCCCATGGTGTGTGTGGAGGGGGTCTAGCCTTATTTTGGAATGACACTGTCAAGGTATCTATTATTTCATCGAATGAAAATTTTATTGACACGTATATTACGTTTGAAGACCACACTTTCTTTGCAACTTTCATCTATGGAAATCCATATAGGAAAGCAAGGAAGGACATGTGGGATGGCTTATGTGAGATTGCAAAATCAAGGGAGAAGCCTTGGTTTTTCACCGGAGATTTTAATGATATAGCGTTTGGGGATGAGAAGAAAGGGGGAGCAAAGAGAAATGAAGAATCTTTTGTTGATTTCCGATCTTTCCTTTCGGGTTGTGACCTCTATGACATAAAATTCTCGGGAAATCTGCTTTCTTGGAGGGGAAAACGACGAAAACATATAGTACTGTCTCGGCTCGATAGGGATGTTGCAAATGGACTATGGTTTGAAGCTTTTCCCTTTAGTCATTGCGAATATATTCGGTTCAAAGGCTCGGACCATAAACCGGTTATATCACATCTAGATATAACTTGAAGAAAAGGGAGCTTCTCTTTTAAATTTGATCGGCGGCTCAAAGATATACCCGAAGTCAAAAGTTTAATTGAATAAACATGGAGATCACAACCCCTCTGCAACATTAAGGAAAAACTTAACAAGGTTTGAGCAACTTTAATTAAGTGGAGCAGAGCCCAAAAGGAAAATAGCGAAACAAAGATTTCTCTATGCAGACAAAGGTTACAACGAGCCATGGTCCAACCCTTAGAAGATGATGGGACAATATACCAAATAAACCAAGATCTCCTCGAAGCATACAAAGCCGAGGAAAGCTATTGGAGACAATGTAGCCGAGTTCTCTAGCTACAACTCAGCGATCGAAACTCCGGTTTTTTCCACGCAACAACTAGAGGGAGAAGAGCACAAAATGTTATCTCAGTTCTAGAAGATGAAGATGGCAAAGTCCATTATACTGAAGATAATATAGCCAAAGTGGTTGTTAGATATTTTGTTGATTTATTCACAGCCACGTCGACTCCAAATTGTGAAAAAATAGTTCAAAAAGCCATATAATCATGCATATCGGATGAGATGAATCAAGCACTAATCAAATAGCCACTAGAAGCAGAAATCAAAGACGCGGCTTTTGCAATAAACGCGGATAAAGCTCCCGGAGCCGATGGCTTCTCCGCTGGTTTCTTCCACGCTAATTGGCAGACTATGGGCCCAGATTTGGTACAAGAAATACAAGAATTCTTTGCCACATGATCGCTACCCACCGAAATTAATGGGACACATATTTGTCTCATACCAAAGAAAAGTGGACCACGAAACATGAAAGAGTATAGACCAATCGCACTTTGCAACGTAAGATACAAGATAATCTCAAAGATCCTCACTAACAGGTTGCAAAAGATCCTCCCAAGCTTAATATCGGAGAACCAGTCGGCTTTTGTTCCAGGACGAGCAATCACGGACAATGTCCTCATAACCCACGAAATGCTTCACTTCCTTAAATGTTCGAACGCAACTAAGCATTGTTCAATGGCCATCAAGACCGATATGTCTAAGGCATATGATCGAGTGGAGTGGAGTTTTATCCGACATGTCCTAAAATGATTCGATTTCCACGCGACGTGGATCTCTTGGGTTATGGAGTGCATTACTACGGTAATCTTCTCGGTCCTCATCAATGGGACTGCTCGAGGGAGGATTACTCCCACAAGAGGCTTACGCCAAGGGGATCCTTTATCCCCTTTTCTATTCATCCTTTGTAGTGAAGTACTATCCGGTCTTTGTAACCTAGGAACAAAGGGTGGGCTCCTTTCACGTACTAAATGTTGCAAAACGAAGCCCAAAAGTGAACCATCTCCTTTTTGCCTACGACACGATGTTTTTTTGTAAAACGAACAAAAAAGTGTCGATGCACTAGTTAAGATAATAAAGGAATATGGACAAGCTTCGGGCCAAGTCATTAATTTCGAAAAATCTACGGTCTCTTTCTCAAAGAAGACACCCGTAGAAATTAGGGATCGGGTTAAAGAAAGGTTGGGTATTCATAGAGAGGGAGGAGTCGGGAAGTATCTTGGGTTGCCGGAGCTTTTCGGAAGATCTAAAAAAGATCTTTTCTCGTCCATAGTGGATATAATAAGGCAAAAAGTCATATCATGGTCCTCAAGATTCCTTTCTTTGGCCGGAAAACTAACTATGTTAAAGAGTGTCCTTTCCTCGTTGCCGGTTTACGCTATGTCTAGTTTCCTCCTTCCTCTCTATTTATGCAAAAGAATACAATCGGCGCTCACCCGCTTTTGGTGGGACTAAAAAAACTCAAAGAAGATGGCGTGGATATCGTGGGAGAGATTAACGACAAGAAGGAAAGAGGGAGGTCTTGGTTTTCGGGACATACAATGCTTTAATGAAGCCCTCCTTGCAAAACTGAGTTGGAGATGCCTTCGGAACCCCTCAAGCCTCCTCTCAAGCATTCTAAAAGGAAAGTACTTTCCCAATACATCGTTCCTTGAGAGCAAACTAAGTGGCTATGTCTCTCATAGTTGGCGAAGTATCATGAGCGGGAAAAAACCTTATATGTAAAAATCTTGGTTGGGTTGTGGGAAATGGGATGGAGATCAATGTATGGAGTGAGGCGTGGCTCTCTATGTTAATCATGCAAGGTCCTATCGGTCCCCGACCCGAAACTCATGTATCTCTAAAAGTGGCTGATCTTTTTGTCCCAAACACCAGAAAATGGGACCAAAAGAAAATTGAAGAACTGCTACCAGACTGGAAAGACGTAATTTTATGTATTCACCCGAGTTTACACGGAGGATGTGATAGACAAATTTGGCTAGGTCTTCCATTTGGAGAGTACTCGGCAAAATCCGGATATGCTGTAGCAAAAGCTTTAAAATTTCCACTCCCGATGACATAACAACATTTTAATTGGCAAAAAGAAGTGTGGGAGCTAAATGTTCCCCAAAAACTAAACTGCTATTATGGAGAGCTCTACATAATTCATTGCCCACGAGACACAACCTTGCTAGGAGAGGAATTAATCATAGTGGGGCTTGTCCAAGATGCGGAGAATTGGAAGATGTGGATCACCTGTTTTTTAGGTGTGATTTTGCAGAAAGAGTTTGGGCAAAAGCACCACTAAATTCTGACCTTGCAACCAATCTACAGGCACCTTTCGAATCCTTGTGGACTGCTCTTGGTAGAAAAATTGCTTTACCTCCAACAGGGGTGGCCGGGGGACCGTTAGGGCCTTGGATCGTATGGTTCCTCTGGCTGAATCGTAATAACCTGCTATTCTCATCAAAGAGTAACTCACTGGAAGAAACGATATCACTGTCAGTGACAAGGGCAAAGGAATGGCTAAATGCCCAAAATCCTCCAAAGCCAGTTTTGGAACATAGGAATCAAGTTAGAGACTTGAGGAAAACGCAATGGACCTGCAATTTAGATGCAGCTTGGAACAAAGAAAATTCATGTGCAGGTCTAGCTTGGATCTTCAAGGGGCAACATCAACCAAGACATGATTTTATGGAGAAGGTACAACCGGTACCATCTCCTCTTTGTGTAGAAGGTTTAGCGCTCCGGGGAGCAATTAATGCAGTTGTATCTCTTAGAAAACCCTCCGTAACCTTCTTCTCGGACTGCCAAAAGCTAGTTAACATCCTTAACACGAAGGAAGAATTATTAGAACTTCATGGCATCATCACAGATATTAGGATTCTAGCCAATAGTTTTGATGTTATACAGTTCAATTTTATCCCCCGAAAGGAAAACTCTGAGGTTGATTGCCTTGCAAAACAATCACTATCTTCTTCTGTATTATCTTTTGAGGCTGTTATAGCCTAGTTTTAAATGAAAATTAGTGGTGAACAAAAAAAAAAGAAAGTAAATCCGATAAGATGATAGTACTATCCTGGTGCCAAAGTGTTGATGCATTTGCTTCTGATAAGCTTTTACTCAAGTACATGATGAGCTCCTTACACTCACTTTGAACTTTAAGATGCAGATGACCAAATCGCCTTGCCACAATTAAACCTTCTAAAATGCTAATAGCTTCTGCCTGAAATGGAGTTTGTGTTGGGGGTAATGAGGAAGATCCTGAAGCTTCAGTTTTTCGTACTTGGTGATGATGAAACCAATACCAATGCTCTCCGCCTTCGATATCCAAGAAGCATCTGTTGACAAAACATCAATATTAGTGTGAGTGTTATCATGAAAATTTGTAATAGGATGCTGCCTATAAACCGGAGAAGGCCTTGTACTACTCAGTTCAGTTTCAGCAGTTGACCATTGATGAAGATCCACTATAGCCTTGTTGATGAAAATATAGCATTATATCTGCAACGGATGCAGTAAAATATGCAGGATCACAATCAGTGAATGGGGCTAAACTCCATACTTCCTTTGCTACTCGACATTCAAAGAAAAGGTGAGAGATGGTTTCATCTTTTTCACCACACATAGTACAGTCAGATTGTACCCTCATTCCTTGTCTCAACAATTCTGCATTTACCTCCAATCCCCTATTAACCAATCTCCACATAAAGTGCTTTATCTTCCCATGTACTGGTGCATTCCAGAGAAGCTTACAACGAGATGTGGAAGGCAAATTAGTTGAGGATAGAGAATGTTCCTGATGGAAAAATGATAGCCAGACCTTACAGTGTAGGTACCAGACTTAGTAAATCTCCATACCGGCCTATCAGGCTGGTTTAGCCGAGAATGTCTTAATGTTTTAACCAATGGGACATCATCTGGATGCAGCATGGCTGTATGTTTATGTTGACACCAGAATCATCAAACATGCTATTGACTGTGTTATCATTATCTTGAACATCAACTGGTAATCTCGCTGGGGCATATTGTTCATGGGGTATCCAACTATCTTTCCACATTCTAACTCTATCACCATTCCCAATTGTCCAATAAAAGCCTTTCTTGATCAACTGTAGACCTTGATAAACACTTCTTCAACTGTGACTAGGCCTAGATCTGAGTTATGCATCCAATAAAGAAGTAGAAGGAAAGTACTTTGCTTTGATCACCTGACTTAGAACAGAGTCTGATTCATTTAGCATCCTCCAACCTTGCTTTGAAAGCATTGCAATGTTGAAACTTTGAAGATCCCTAAAACCCACACCACCTTCTGATTTGGATTTGGTAACCTTTGGCCAAGAGATCCAATGTATTTTATGAGCCTCCTTGGAGCCACCCCACCAATATTTCCTCATCAATGAAGTAACTTTGTTGATAAGCGTCTTGGGTAAAAGAAAACATGACATTGGATATGTTGGTATTGTTGTTATGACAAGCTTTATCAATGTATCTCTACCTGCACCAGATACAAAACGAGTAGACCAGTGATCCAACTTCTTTTGCACTCTCTGAAGAATTAAACTGAAAAGTGCATTCTTGTTATTTCTTATTATCTCAGGCAAACTAGGTATTTACCAAAACCACCTATTTTCCTTATACCAGTAAGGCTTTTTAGACTTTGTTGGATATGATTAGGACAATGTTTACTAAACAAGATAATTGATTTTGCAAAATTTACTTCTTGTCCTGATACTTCTCCATACAACCTAAGTCTTTGAAGTAAGTGACCAAACTCTATACTATCAGCTTTACAAAACAACAAACAATCATTTGCAAAAAAAAAAAAAGATGAGATATCTCTGGCCCATTTCTACTAGCTCTGAAACCGCCAATATATTGTCTAGATACTAAGTCCTGAATTAGATAAGATAAGCCTTCAGAAACTATTAAGTAAAGATATGGTGAATTCGATTAAGAAAATATACAATCAATTTGGGTATTTTAAAATTAATTTTGATTCTCATTTGGTTTTAAAAATCTTTTAGTATAGGTGTGTTTGTTTGTCAACCGTTAGCGATAGTAACTAGCGATAGCGAGATTTGTTCTCTATTTGTCAATCGCTGGTCCAACGACTAATCGCAGGATTAGCCGCTAGCGATCAGCAATTGAAATTTTTGTTTACTATTTTTTCAGTTATATGATTATGAGACATGCAATTAACCGTTGGCCAGCGACTGACAAACAAACAACAAATTAATCGCTATAATAAATTAAATTAAATTAACCAAAATAAATAAAGGGTAAATTTCATAGAAGTGGACTTTTGGACAAGTAATTACATTTTGGTGTATTTGTTGCTATTGGTGCACTTTGGTGATGAAAGAGAAATTTTGTTTCTCCATTTACCCTTATTTTTCTATATAATTACACTTTATTATTTTCTCTCTCATGACATGTGTCAGATTTTGACATTTGTTTTTTTCACCTTCAATCTTTAAAAATCAATTATTTGATAGTATATATATTAAAAAAACTAAAAATTATACCAAAATTCTTAACTTTTTATAATCTATAAATAGACACTTGTTTTGTTTAATTTGGACACGGGAAAATAAACATATTTTTATATTTATATTTCCTTCAATGAAACCCTTCTCTTAATGTTTAAACAATATTTTAGTATTCTGTGTACATAATGCTAATCCATTTGATCATGTTGATCATGCAATTTATATATGTCATTATACATGACGGTTTATATAAACTGCATTATCATTGTGTACATCTAATAATTAGCATGATGTACACAAGTATTGTGTACACATCATTGTGTACGTGATGCTATATACATGTTGCATGATACACGACGTTGTACATATACTACATCATCATTGTGTACATCTAATAATTATACGTCATTGTACACGATATTGTACATAGACTACATTATCATTGTGTACGACTGCATTATCATTGTGTAAATCTAATAATTAACATGATGTACACAAGCATCATGTCCACATCATTGTGTACGTTATGCTATATACATGTTGCATGATGCACGACGTTGTACATAGATTGCATCATCATTGTGTACATCTAATAATTATACGTCATTGTACGCGACATTGTACATAGACTGCATTATCATTGTGTACATCTAATAATTAGCATGATGTACACAAACATCATGTATGCAACATTGCGTACGTGACGCTATATACATGTTGCATGATACACAATGTTGTACATAGACTGGCATCATCATTGTGTACATATAATAATTAACATGGTGTACAAATACATTGTGTACATAACATTGTGTGCGTAACACTCGCTGCATGATATGCGAGGCTGTACACACAAGCATCATGTACATGACGCTGTGCACATGATGAATAATACACGACGTTGTACACGGATTGAATAATCATTGTGTACTCCGAATAATTAGAGTCACGTACACAAAATGTCGTGTACACATACGTCATAAAACTTTTGTTTTGTTTTGTGTCCAAATAAGAAAAAACAAATGTCTATTTATAGAGTACAAAAAATATAAAT
>OVAV01002523.1:0-11109 GCA_900406375.1 Iberis amara
TAGACATGTCTTAGTGACTTAATTAGTCAATCAAAATAAGTTAAAAAACTTAATTTTTGTGATTATTTGGAGCATCATTTGTTAAAAAAAGTTAGGTAGTTTATTGGTTGTAATTTCTGTAAAAGTTTTGGAGATCTTGGATATTCTAATAAAAGATTTGTAGCATCTTTTCAAACAAATGTTTATTTACGGACCAAAAAAATTACTTTAGTATAATCACTTTTGGAACCTATTGATTTTAGTATTACTAAAAATATATATTGGCTCCATTTTCTAAAAATTCTTATTCTTTATAACTTGCAGGGAATAATATACTACATAGAGTAACGTCTCTTGGTATCAATTATGGACAAGTTGGGAATAATTTGCCTTCACCTGATAAAGTAATTAACCTCTTGAGATCTCTAAGGATTACTAAAACAAGAATCTATGACACCAACCCTCAAATTCTTACTTCTTTTGCAAATTCAAACATCGAGATCATTGTTACTATAGAAAATCAAGTTTTAACATTGTTACAAGATCCTCAACAAGCTCTTCAATGGGTAGATTCTCATATCAAACCTTACGTTCCGGCTACTAGAATCACCGGAATAATGGTCGGAAATGAGCTTTTCACCGACGATGACTCAAGTTTAATCGGGTAATTACTAATTATAGAATCTTAATCTAACATTGTTACATAATTTTGTTTTTGTTTTTGTAGATATTTATATATATTCCCATTTCTTGAAATAGCATTTAATCAATTATAAATATGGACATTATAAATATATATTAACTTTTAAAAACTTAACTCAAAATTATGAATAAGATCTGATCTATAACCAATTTCTATAGTGCACATTAAAATATTTTGAATGATAATATCAGCCGCAATAAAAAGAAAAAAAAAAAACTATATTATAGATAATTTCATTCACATTTGATTTTATATAAATAAAATTAAATTCGCCTTTTTAGCTATTAATACTTTCATTAGAGAAACAAAGACCATTTTAACCTTAACTGTTTTTAAAATTATTTGCTAAATTATTTTATAGAATTAGGTGTAATATATAGTTTTTTACCAACAAATGCTAATTTCTGATTACTATTACTTCTTTTAATGTAACAGATACATGATGCCTGCGATGATAAACATCCACAAAGCATTAGTCCAATTAGGTTTAGATAGATACATTCAAGTATCATCTCCGAGCTCTCTCGCCGTCCTCGCCGAATCATATCCTCCATCCGCCGGAAGTTTCAAGCCGGAAGTTGCCTCTGTTATGCAACAACTTCTAGATTTCTTGGAAGCCACGAAATCTCCTTTTTGGATCAATGCTTACCCTTACTTTGCCTACAAAGATAACCCTAACAAAATCCCAATCGATTACGTTCTATTCAACCGTAACGTCGGCATGACCGATCCAAACACAAGATTGCATTACGATAATATGATGTATGCTCAAGTTGATGCAGTTGCTTTCGCGGCTGCGAAATTAGGGTACCGTAATATAGAAGTTAGGGTTGCGGAAACAGGGTGGCCTTCAAAAGGAGACGCTGGAGAGATTGGAGCGTCTCCTTTGAACGCTGCCACGTATAATCGGAATCTTATGATGAGACAATTCGCCGGAGAAGGTACTCCGGCTAGACGGAATTCGAGATTAGACGTTTATATATTCGCCTTGTTCAATGAAGATATGAAACCGGGTCCTATTTCGGAGCAAAATTACGGGATTTTTCGACCCGATGGAACATTAGCTTATAATTTAGGGTTCTCTACGATGTCAACAACTACAGCGAATTCAGAATCTGTCACTTATTCATCCTCTGCTACTAAGGTACAATTCATACTCTTTGGTTTGTTTTGTTAAATCTTAAAATATTGGGGTTATATTGATGAATTTTAATTGTAAAGGGACTAAATGTGTAATAATAAATTCTCTAATTTTTTTTCTTTCTTACAGGCAAAGATGAGCTTGGGGTATTGGACAATTTTGTTATTGGCGATGATTCAAGTTGTAATGTCAAGACAATTTTAGAGAGAAAGTAATCGAGAATATATAATAATGCGATTGGTTAGGATATTTAAATTATTTAATATAATCTCATATTCAATTCAATGTTCCAAATCAAATCGATCAGTAAATATATTTAAATTGATAAATTTATTGTTGTTGTTAACAAGTAAATTCAACATATGGTTATCAATAATTCAATTATCAATAAATAAAAAGGAAAAACATATATTGGCGACTTGTCCTACATGTAAAGCTATGTGTAACTTTGACCATTAGCCTTATGCATAGAATAAACACTAGCGGTTAAGAATCAACAATTAATCATTTCTAAAATTATAAAAATACGACACATTATATATTGGAGTGAACGGTACGATAGATTGGAACTAAAGGTGTGAAGAAAAAAGGCCATGAAACAAGAGCTTATGCTCACGATGCAAATCCACATGATCATTTCCAATTCTATCGGCTAAATATACTCTCTTGTTCTTGCCGTAAAACGATGCGTTTTGACTTTGAGAAAAGAGGCAAATATGCTCTTTCTCTCCATTTGTATTTAATTAACCATAACATAAAAAAATTATTTAGAGCTAGTTAGGCCCTAAGTTTAATAATTAACATATACACAATGATTTTTTTTAATTGTTTCCCTCAAAATTTCTTTTACATATAAGCGAATTATTTTCATACGATATTGCACCATCAAAAAATGCATCCATCATTACAAATATCTATCAACACGAGGGAAAAAAAAATCAAAATTTCAAAAGATGAAAATAACAAAAAAGTGAAGAAACAAAAAAAACGTTTTACGTACCGGTTAATAACGATCACGATTTTGAGAAGAACTTTAAGGGTGTGTAGAAAGATCGCAAAAGAGAGTGGTAGCAGAATTAGGATTCTGGTTATGGCATGGAGATGAACCGGAGGGAGGTACAAATCCTTTAGGAAGCATAACCGAGAAAATATCAGATCGAACCGGCCGGTTCTTGAACGTTGTTCTACGGTTACTACGCTTCTTCTTGGTCATCATCTTGGCGTAGTCGGCTCGTTGATGAAGACCACGGCGATGATGAAGATGATAAGGATAGTAGTAGTAGTAGTGGTGGTGATTGTAACGACGGCGACGGTGGTGGTCTCGTTGCCGGCGGTTAAAGACAAACGGTGTCGTTTTCTTGATGTAGACGAGTTGGTGCGGCGGTTCCTCGTTGCTTTTGAGGAATGTTTCTTTCTTTTTTGTAGATATTTTGGTTTCTTGATTCGAAGATGATGATGATGGTGAGATAAGGAAGATGAGAGTGAGAATGAGAGAAATGATCGAGGTTTTGAGAAGGTTATGTTTCATCAAATCATTCATTGCGATTGAGAGATTAGGGTTTTGGTTTAGAAAGTGAGAGATAGAGAAAGAGAGAGCTAGTAAAGATGAACAAAAGGATGAGAAAGAGAGATGTAATTGTAACATGCATTGATATATAAACTATCCGTTTGGTTCGGGATTTATTATTAAAAAAGGCATTTCAATGAAATAAATGTGATTGATCGTCCATATTGTCAAATTATTAAAATAATTAACCATGTTAATGTGACAAAACAAAAAAAATTAACCATGTTTTCGTCAATTTGTGTGTTTTTTCTTTCGTAAGACTATTTTGTTTTATTGATACATTAGAAAGATTACAAATTCAAGTCAGAATGTACAAAGAAAACAATCATTTTTTAAAAAATCAGTCACAAAATAAATGGGAAATAAATATAAATAGAAGTATAAATGGGTTCATTATTGGGCCTATAGTAATTTATGGGCCAACATAATTCATCTAAACCCAAAACTTCTCAACAGTGATACCTATATAAACTTGAATGATATCTGAGTCGGAGATGAGGAGGCAAATTTTACACGGAGAAGAGCGGGAAAAGCTTTGTCGAGTTCAGAAACTCAGTCGGTTAAAACTTGCTAAATTCGTCTCTTACAGAGAATCGGAGATCTAAGGAAGTAAAAACATGCGTTTTTCGATCTTACTATGAAGAAATTTCGCCAGGTTCCATTATCGAGATTCCCAGTTTCTTCGTTTGATTCTGCATTTCTTAGTTGCAATTTTCTGAATATAGATTTGATTATTTACTCGATGAGATATAGAGAGTATCGTTTTTTGGATATGAGAGATGAGATTAACCGTACAGATCTAGGTTCATCTCTAGTTTTAGTTTGCCTTTTTAGATATATAATCATCAATCGTGATTCGTGACGAAAGCAGCCAATTGTTTGATAATATGAAACCTCATTGATTGTGATTGATCGATTCAAATTAGAGAACCATGTTAATTTTCAATCAATAAGTTCTTTAGATTCTCCTTTTTCCTTGCCGATCTAAATTTTTTTCTATAAAATTGGATTTTAAAAGATATACAAATACCGATTTATCAAGTCACGCTAAGAATCTGTATCTTCGTACTCACTTATGAGAAGAAACAAATGATCACCATCTCTAATGACATCTACATCATCAATTTCTGCGTTTTCACCATTGGTGACCATTGTGAAGCTTCTGTCTCCAAATTTCTCACCTGCAAATTTTACTAATATATTTAGTGAATCTAGTGATTAGAAGAAGTTCAGTAGGGAGAAGTATCTTGTGTTCTCATGTTCAGAAGTTTATTATAGCATTAAGTAAGTAAAAGAGCTTTACCTGCAAGCTTTACCAGCTCTTCTATGGAAGCAGGTAAAATTATCAGCTTCGACAAATCTTTCCCGTTTGACTTCAAGTGGATGGTAACTCTCTTATCTTTAGGTTTTGCAATTTCGTGTTTACTAGGCTTGACCNTAGCTCTTCTATGGAAGCAGGTAAAATTATCAGCTTCGACAAATCTTTCCCGTTTGACTTCAAGTGGATGGTAACTCTTTTATCTTTAGGTTTTGCAATTTCGTGTTTACTAGGCTTGACCGCGATGTTGGATCTGCAGTATGGATATGTTTCATGTGAATCGAATTCAAATGAGGTAAGATCTGCATTGGAACAACTCTTTCCATTGATTTCTTGCTTTGGTTTTTCCCCTTCTGTTATCTCTATCCTATGTTCTTGAGCTCTTCTCGTTTCACCATAGGCATCTTTTCTTGAATTTTGCACTTCAGTTTGAAAACTAGTAATCTCTGAATCATGTGGTTGTAAATATTTGAGCCCCTGTCCTTGATTACTGACATTTCCTTCTCCTTTCTTTAAACCAACACCGAGCCACTCCTTCAGGAGGGATTCTGGTTGGTTGTTTGGATTATCAATTGCTATTGACTGTTGCCCTCTAAGTTTCTGCAAAATTCATCATGGAATCAGTTGATATTATTATAATTAGAGAAGGGTAAATAAACTTAATTCAGATATATTTTATCTTTGCTTACTTACCATGAAGAGGTTATTCATTATCACACGTCCATCTTCATTATGAGCTCGCATAGCACTCATGAGAGATGTTTTGCTTACCCGTAATATTTGAGACAATTCAGTTGTCCTAACTGTGTAAGGTTGTGGTGTATAACATAACACTCCAATCTCTCCAAATGCATCTCCAACAACTGCTTTGCCTTGAATCTATATAAATATGAATTGTGGTTATTACTTTGAGATAGCATATCAAGTATATGTGGAAGATCGTTTGGTGAAATATTTTGTTCACATACCTGATCTTCGCCGTCAATATAGGCAGTAAAATCCTGCACAAAAACCACCAGAAAGTGTACAAATGTTAGAAGGTACTATTAATATTCCTATCCCATAACTGATTTCCAATCTAATCACTCACCACTGCCCCTGAGACCAGAATGTAAAGGTCCGTAGGAGCTTCATTCTGTAAAATTACATCTTCTCTGGGTGGGAAATACTCAGCATCTATATCTGAAACCTTGGTTGGAAAAGGTAAATTGAGTTGGTAACTTTACGGAACAATATTACAGGCCATAAAGCAAGAAATAGACAAGGAGTTTAGAAGTGAGTGTTTTACCAACTGAAAGAGGAAGTTGCGGGAAACTCCTTCAAATAGGTAAACGCTTTGAACGATTGGTAAGAATAGATAGTTTGCTATGCTTGACCTAATTGCTTTTGGCAAACCATTCAATGTCTCATTTTGTTTCAGACCTTCTGTTTTGAACTTTAAGCAAATGTGTGATAGCATCTGGTCTTGTATGTTTGGTGGGAGTTGGTTTCTTGATGCAAACTCTGAAGCAGCCCTAACAGTATCTCTCTGTTGAATTGAAAGAATCATCTTTCTTGTTAGTTTAACTAAATAGATAAATATTCTATGGCTGCGTTTCTAGTGTAGTAAACTTTTTCTGTATGACTCATTGTTGCAGATAAAACTTGCAAAATTGAAGAGACTGATGTGAAGTCGAAAGAAAGTGATTGAACTTACAAAAGTTCTGGTGCGGCTAGTCCAGTGAACCACAAGATTGGTCATATTTCCAATCAGGTAAGATGTGAAACCCAAGTTGAAAAGCATATAAAACACATCAAACAACATTTCCCTTGGATTCTCAGCATGTAAGTCTCCATATCCAGTGGTTGTCAATGTTGTAATTGACCAGTATAGAGCAGTCACATATCTACTCCATAAGCTTGCCTCCTTAAAATTTGGGTACACAGCACCAATCCATGTTTTTCTTGGATCAGGATATCGATCTGCAATAAGGTAGTTGAAGCATCCAGCACAATGTACTGCAAACAAGGTAACCTGATATACACAAAGTATAAGTTGTAGTTCTTATTCATCAACTAGTAGCATTTATAGATGAAAAGTTCTGTTTTTGAGACTTACAGAAATGAGTTTTGTGCATCGTGTCCAGAAATAGTTGAAGCGGATATCTTTCTCAAGCCTGAAAGCAAAGCAAAAATGAAGGAGAAATTAAGCTCTATGCTGATCTTTTCAATGGTAAGTGTCAAAAACGTACCTTGCAAATAGTGAGCTAACTCGTCTGAGACGCCAAAGCCTAAGCATACTTAGAATTCTGAATCCTATTTCGCTTCCATTGTACTTGAACAGAAGACTCAGTGACTGGAATGGAGCTGTTGAGCAGACATCAAAGACGAACCAAGTGGAAAGGTACCTGAAAATTAACAACCTTACTATAACAATCTGCTTCCTTTTTAAACGCACAAACATACAAGTTTTTTCTCACCTTATAGCTATTTTCTTAGGTTCATCAACTAGAAGATAAGAATCAGTGTGTAGATAAGCAACAAAGAAGGTGAGAATGATATCAATAGCAAAGAAGCCATTAACAATGTTGTCTATAACGAAAAGTGCGTCTTTCTTGTAGGTTATGAAAGCTACTTCAAAAGGACAAATCCAAGCTGAGTAAATCACTAAAATGACAAGCCACATCTCCCATGCCCTGAAATTCAACATTAAAACCAAAGCTCAAGTAAAAAACAAATACAAAACCAGAACGAGTAAGATATACAATACCTGAAACGTGGATCGAAAGGAGAGATGATATGTTTACGGAGTTTAGTTGATTGGTTTATTCTTGCTCCAAGAGATGGTAAGAGATCAGCAGAAAGGTAACTACTGTGTTTGATTTTGTCCATATTGTATTCTTCAACACAAAATCTTTCAAAGAAGTTTCTAGTGCAAGAGATTGACATCTTTTTCTTGTTTTGAAGGTTAAGAGACTTCTCTTCTTCAACAAAGGTCGTTATAAATATAGTGTTGAAACTTGTGACTAACGAACTTTATTTTCTTTCTCTCTCTCACGTTGGTTCTAAACCTTTTTCACTAAACCAACTTGCTCTGACCCATCATCTCTTATCTTTTTTCTGAAAAAGGAGAGGAAAAATTTGTAACTGTTTTCCACAGATTCAGTGCACCACTAATGCTGCAAAAACCCACAAGGAGGCTTACACAAAAAATATGAGTAGTGTTGGTACAGAGGAAGAAAGATTCATTTAAGTGGCAGACATTGAGATTTTACAGCAACAATGTTCAAACTTTCTCCTTTAGACAGTAAGTGAAGCTTTGAAAAAAATGGAGAAGAGAAGGAAGAAGAAGGAGAAAGAGGACGCAATCTAGTAATGGAGTTTTCTACTTTGATGAGATTGTGACTGTGGTGGGATTTCCATTTAACTTAGCATTTGAGTCTAATATATATATACATATACATAAATATGAGAAATTGGTGTTTTTTCATTACAGGAATCCAGAAAATGGACCAAAAAAAGAAAAGATGGTCAGAATAATTTTTTTTCAAGGGCCAAAAAGGATAAAAGATAAGTAAATTCTAGTATTCGTTAAGTATCTAATTTATACTTTACGGTATGCGTTTTCAAACACTGCTTAATTGAATTCTCTTAGTAAAAAAGAAAATGTTCTGCGGTTTACATTTTACTTAACTATACAAGAAATAAAATTCTTACCAGGAAAGCTCGCTCATAAGAGATCATGACACGTGGAGCAATAACAGTTTCCACATTTTTATTTAAATTAAGGTTAGTTTTCTAATTAAAATTTTCATTTGGAAAGATTAATCTTTAATAACGCGTGAACATCTAATCAGAGAATCTAACACGACATAGAAAGAACAAAAAAATAAATTATCAAAAGAGAACAACCCCAAACATGATAGTAAAGCCGACTATAAACTCTGTTTCAAATTAGACATTATAGTGGAAACAGAATGAAGTAGCAACAATCAAATCACGTGTTTATGTGATAATGTTCTCTCAATTAGGGAAAATTTTCTTTACATTTTATAGAAAATTATTATTATGTTTTATATTTAAGAAAACTATATTTATATAAGTAAATAATAGTTTGTCTGGTTTTTAAAAGTTTAGTCTTTTAGTTATAGTTTTTTGCTAAAAAACTAACAAGTTATAAGATTCGAAATTGTTTTACATGATGCCAATTGCTAAAAATGGAAATTCATTTTTTCTTTCCCTTTCAGGTATCACTAGATATAGTTTTGCTAGTGTATATAATTATATTGTCTTGTAATTAGTCTTTGTTTCAACTCTAAAATTCATACGAAAAAGTAAGAGTAATTCTACAAAATACCAAAAAAAATTTATAATAAAAAAATATCATACATTCATAATTGTTTTAAAATACCATTAAAATATTTTTTTTCTAAAAATACCACAAATATAAAAAAAAACTAAAATTTAAAGGGTTTAAAATTGAAAATTTTGGATTTTGATTCACTAATTAGAGTTTAAAATTTAGCTTTGAAGGGTTTAGAGTTTAAAATTAAAGTTTTCAACAAATTATTTTTGTGGTACCTTTAAAAGAGAGAATGTTATATATTTTTTTTTGTAAAGAAAAATTATGGTATTTTTGAGCACGCCTCAAAATATAAAGTGTTATGGAGTTAGCCAGATCTGTGATTACGTATCTTGTTGGATGGGTTAATGGAACTTTATAATGTCTAAGATGACTTATTAAAAACATCAATGTGATTTAGTTCTTTACTTGCTGTTTTTTCCTGTGCAAGTAACCAAGTATTGCATAATCGTGAATGCCTATTAATTTATCAATTAACCATTCGGTACGTGAATCGGTTAATTAATCTTGCACATGCAAAAAGTGACACTGGGTCCACTTTTTGTCGTCAATTTTCAAATTAGAAACACTGTTTTCGACTTGCAACCGAGATTAAGTGACATGGCATTTGAGTGAGAAAAGTATAACACTAATTTCGGTACTTTCTTAGAAAAAACCGGAGTTTTCTAGTATATTTAGAAAAATATCGGACTAGAGTCAAGGTTTAAACTTTCTACAAAAATTTTAATATATAGTATTTTTTATGTAAATAACACCATTTAATTGGTTGCCTTAATTACTACAGAACAGTCGGGTCGTTTTAGTTTTGAGCTTAATTTATGTTCATATTTACTGGAATGAAAAAATGGATTTAAATGATATGGGTTGTGACAAAAATGCTTTGGTTTTGATTTTGCTAAGTTTTATTGCTTTTTCATGTTAAACCGAACTGAAATGTTTGAAAACCGGTGTGTCCAATTCGGATATTTTGGTTTAGAAAAAATTCCCAGCCCTAGTTGGTAATCCTTGAAAAAAAAATAAAAATTGTTGTAATCTTAAAAATAGTAATGTAGCATCCATAAATAGGATTAGCGATGGAATACTGGGTTAATTCTCATTAACTTGCTATCATTTGAAATCTCTGGTTAATGCTCAAAAAGGGAGAGCCTAGGATCCAAATGAGAGCTTTAGAAGTGAGTCGAACATAAATGCATTGTCCGGTTTAATGCATGGGCTGTCTTCATTTTACGATTTATGTCACGGACTCACGTGTTTTAACTTTTTAGTTAAGCTTAACGTAGACTTCACTTTGTCTCTTTCCTTCAACCCTTATTTGTAGAAAATCTTTCATTTTCTTTCAAAATGTTTATCAACATAATAAAGATTCTATATATCAGTTAAGCATGCAATGGGAAATACTCGTTGCTTAACACTTAAATAAAAGTTAAAATTCACATGATGACACTTTTTTAGAACTTCTATCCTTCAATATACTGTCATATGGCAAATTTACTCAGACATAATGTTGAGATAAGCTTGAATTACTTGAGGATCAAATANAGATAAAGCCAAGAGGTAAAGTGGTCCTTTAGGACAATGATGAAGGGTGGTGTCCCTAACTACTGTCTTCAAAGCTTCTATCTTTGGCCTTCATATTCACGTGGTCCGTTTAGTTTTTTTTTTATATGTCTGTGTAGCTAAATTTGTGCATGAGTATCTAACAAAGCTTTGACTCTTTTTTAAAAAAATTGGAATCTTTAAAGATTTTTTTATATGAATATAATTGTATACGTGAGATAAATGTTATGTTATAATGGTAATGTGACATAAATGTTACATATCATTATATATAATTTTAAATTTTGATTTTAAAAAGTTGGATAAACATGAATAATTAATATCAAAATAAAATTATAATGACATATATTAGTAAAAAATATATTTTATATATTATTCTCTATACATATATAACTATTTTATAAAAATGTAATACATATTATTGATTTTTTAGAAGGAACAGCTAAAAATATTCACTATATTTCTGGAATATATATATATATATATATATATATATATATAT
>OVAV01002524.1:0-10681 GCA_900406375.1 Iberis amara
TGATTCCGGCTTAGATTTTATGAAAACATTAAAAATATAGATGATTTTTATGATTTTAACACATTTATAATTATGTATGATATTCTACCTTATGTATTATTCTCTTTTGATAGTATACTTATAATTTATACATTTAACACATTTAAAATTTTAACACAATTATAATTGATTATTANCATATTTTTGATAATTTTATAATATTTTTAGTTTTCTAATTAAATTGATCAATTATTTTATTTTTATAGGATTTTAGAATTTTTTTTAGATTTTTCTGAATTTTTAATGATTTTTTGATTTTTTTTAAAGTTTTTTATGAATTTTTATAATTTTTTTTTAAAAAAATATAAAAAAATAGATTTTTTTAACGAAGTTAAAATTTCCGTTAAAAAAATGGTGGCGCGTAAACACGGAACCACATTGAAGGTTTAAGTTAACAAAAAAAGTCACTTTGGATGTTTAAAGTGATAGTGAAAAACTCTGAAGGTTTAAAGTGTCAGTGACAACCACTTTGGAAGTATTTTATGCGATTTTCCCAAAAAATTAGTTAAAAGTATAGTAAATAATATGATGGGACTTGAAAAAAATCTAGGAATGAAAAGTAATTAAAAATGTAACGTTTCATAAAATACTAACTTTGGGGTTAATACATAAGGTAGAATATCATAAATTAATAAAGGTTAGTATGGTTTTAAATATTGATAGTTTAGCTATAACAATAATAATTAAAAAGAATAACAGAAGCAGATACGCATCCAAATGTCTGCTTCAGCATTTAGTTTTCCTTCGCTTCACTTCAGATCTCTCCTTCCTCTCTCTTCTTCTCCCCGAATTTCCCCTCTCCGTTTCTCTCGGATCCGATCTGCTCCGCCGAGTATTCAAGTGTCTTCTTCCGCTTTCTCAGCCGTCACCATGACCGATTCTAACGATGCTGGAATGGATGCTGTTCAGAGACGACTCATGTTTGAGGACGAGTGAGGAATTCGATCTCTATCCCTCAATTTTGATTTGGATTTTGTTTATTAACGAACCACCAATTACTTATTGAGCTAAATCTAGCTACGAGCTTAAGCTGTTTAGAACGAGACAAAATTATGTGGGACGAATCTAATGGATCCCAAATCCTGGAGAGGGCTTTAGCTTAGACTAAATGTTTCATCTCATTTCATTTGGAGATAGACTAATATGTTGAGCTTTAATTGTGTTGATACTCCCTATTTGATTCGAACGACCGAACAAATGCAAAATTCTGCAATGTATAGACCTAAACACACTATCAAGTGTGGGTGGCTTTTTGATGTTTTTGACGAGCTTGAAATAAATCTGTCCAAGCTCTCATTGATAGCTTTATCTCCGCAGATGTATTCTCGTTGATGAAAATGATCGGGTGGTTGGCCATGACACTAAATATAACTGTAAGTCTCTTTGGCAAAAATGATGGCAACATTAGCTGCTTTGGATATTGTTTCTTGTTTCTTTTTCACTGTAACACATGTGCTTGTAACCTATCTTGTAATGTGTGGCTTAGCTCATAGTTTTGATGCGACCTAACTGCTTCTCTTAAAGTGTTAATTTGAGTTGATCAAGGATAATACTGACTTTTCACTATATCTGCAGGTCATCTGATGGAGAAGATCGAAGCCGAGAACTTACTTCACAGAGCTTTCAGTGTATTTTTATTCAACTCCAAATATGAGCTACTTCTTCAGGTATTTTCTTATCATCACCTTGATGTGATTATGAAATGGTTTTGTTCACCATTATTTTCAGATTGTTTGGTCTCTATTGAATGAATTTGCATAGTCAGTATAGCTTATATTTTATTGGGCATGGTAGTTCTTAAATGTCTTATAAGACCACTAATACTGTAGTTTCTGGTGGTAAGCCAAGCATGCACTACCTCTGAAAACCATCTAGCTTTATTAAACTATGGCTGTTCTTGTTTAGCTACGATTGATTGTGTTTTGATCTGCTTTCTTCATATTATGTGCATCCTACTGAAATACTTTTCTTCTATTCTGGACAGCAAAGGTCAAAAACAAAGGTTACTTTCCCACTTGTATGGACAAACACTTGTTGCAGCCATCCTCTTTACCGCGAATCTGAGCTAATCGAAGAGAATGTACTTGGTATCTTACTAGAAAACACCTAACAGTAGTTCTTACTTTAAGAAATATCTCTAAACTTGCACTAGTCAGGAGCTACAACACACTGATACCCACTATTCAATATCTCCTTACTAGGTGTAAGAAATGCTGCACAAAGGAAGCTTCTTGATGAGCTCGGTATTGTAGCTGAAGATGTACCAGTTGATGAGTTCACTGCCTTGGGACGCATGCTTTACAAGGCACCTTCAGATGGAAAATGGGGAGAGCACGAACGTAAACAACCAATAAAATTTCCTCTTTTTAATTCTACTAGCTTTGGTTATAGATCTAAGAGTCTGTGTGGATTTTCTTGCAGTCGACTATCTACTTTTCATTGTGAGGGATGTGAAGCTTAAACCAAACCCAGATGAAGTGGCTGAGATCAAGTATGTAAGCAAGGAAGAGCTGAAGGAGCTTGTGAAGAAAGCAGATAGTGGTGATGAAGCTGTGAAACTGTCTCCATGGTTTAGATTGGTGGTTGACAATTTCTTGATGAAATGGTGGGATCATGTTGAGAAAGGAACTCTCATTGAAGCTGCAGACATGAAAACCATTCACAAGCTCTGAACCTTTTTAATTAAAGTTTTGGATCTTCCTTATAATAAATTTGAGAGATTAGACTGTAGATTCCAGACAAAATTGACAGCAAGATCTCTTTCTAGGTTTTTTTTTTATTATTAAATTGTTTTCCTTGACAAGTCTCTTTTCATTTGCCAACAAGATTTGAATCTCTTGTACTCCTTAAAAAACAATTAAAGAACAAAACAAACAAAAAAATGGAAGAAAACAACAACAACAAAAAAAAAACAAAGGTGGCTAAGGTAAAAGTTAAAGAGCACAAGGTTGTCAAGTAATCTCATGATTCCTTTTCTCTAAGCTTCACCAATACCTTTCATCTGATTTATACCAAAATTCCTTTTTTTTTTCTTTCTTTAAAACCACTTATATTCTTCTTCTTCTTCTTCTTCAAACGGTAGACATCGTGAAGAGTTTTTCTATATCTGAATTTCGTCTGATCCAGGTAACGAGATATGATCTGATCTCTTCAATACCCATGTGCTAATTTCGAGATTTTTATTTAAAAGTTTGCTTTTTAATCTTCTGGGTTAAACTATACTCGTATCATAAGCTTCAAATTTGATCACTTTTCTTCTGGGTTTGATTGGTTTTATAGTGTTAATTATTTCATTATCAATTCTCTTAGATTAGTCTTGATTGATTCAGTCAAATCTAAGACAGAAAGAAAATGGCGTTTGTGACGACTGCGGAAGTTTGTGACGCGAATCAAGAGTTGATTCGGAGTGGTCAGCTTCGAGCTTTACAGCCAATTTTCCAGATTTACGGTCGTCGACAAATATTCTCTGGTCCAGTTGTTACTGTTAAAGTATTTGAAGACAATGGCTTAATCCGTCAATTCCTGGAGGAGAAAGGTAAACACAATGATTCTTTAAACCAAAGTTTGAAACTTGATGTGAATCTTCACTGCCTAGAGAGAGAGAGAGAGAGACTTGTGGATATATAATTCAAACCCTGAAATTTGACATGATCAATGATCTAGACGAACACACATAGTTGTTACGTTGTTTTGTTTGTTATCTATCACTCCACAAAATGGATCTTTTATGATGAAAAGGCTAATACTTTGAGAGAGAATGATTCAAAGTTCTTTAACTACGAGTTTTCTGTGCGTATTATATTTGGGATTTACTAGTTTCAACATCTTTTAAGGAATCAAGATCATCTCTTTTAAACTTTTAGTACTTAGATGGCAAAAAATCGGAACCAAACCGAGAACCGATGGGTAGAACCGAATACCCGAACATGTATATACATTTATATTTCAGGTTAGCTTTAGTCACTTAGCAAATTATGTTATCGGGTTCTTTTTTGTTTTATCGGGTATTTTATTTTTTATCGGGTACTTTTCGTCTTTAACTTCCAGGTAATTTATTCTATTATCGGGTATTTATCGTTTTATCGGGTACTTTTCGTCTTAAATTTTTGGGTATTCTATTCTAGTATCAAATACTTTTTGTTATATCGGATACTTTTTTAAAAATTCGGGTCTGAAATACCCGAAACCGATTAAGAACCGAAAAATTCGAGTAATTTCCGGTTCCTCAAACATAGAGCTGAACTGACCCGGAACCGAACTGAAAATTTGAAAAGGATCGATTGAGTATTAAAATTCATCAACTGAAGAAGTGGAACCGAACCGAATAACCGAAAGTCAAGCCCTAGCACTTTCCATATGCTCACGTTATAAGATTCTTGCAATGTTTATTGGATGTTATTAGGAAACGGTAGAGTTCTTGTAGTAGATGGTGGAGGTAGTCAAAGATGTGCAATACTTGGAGGTAACCCAGTGGTTCAAGCTCAAAACAACGGATGGGCTGGAATTGTTGTGAACGGATGCATTAGAGATGTCGATGAGATCAACGGTTGTGATATTGGAGTGAGAGCATTAGCCTCTCATCCGATTAAGGCGAGTAAGAAAGGACTTGGAGAACAAAGAGTTCCAGTTAATGTTGCAGGGACTAGGATTTGTGATGGAGAATGGGTTTATGCAGATACTGATGGGATTCTTGTCTCGCAGATCGAACTGTCTGTTTGATACAAAAAGGTTTGTTCTTTTATCAGTTTCGGAAAAGTCTGAATTTGGCTTCTTGTTTCTTCTATATTGTGTTGTTCATCTACTTATGAATCTAGTTGCTTGAGATATTGCTAAATTTATATTATGATGTAAAGGAATTTACGTTAAGGTTGGTTAATAAATATGATACATGCTATCAATCAACTAAATTACTAACAAAAACTATGGGAAAATTTATATAACTTATATTAGTCTATTCAAGTCTAGTAAAAATACGAATTATGAAGAAAAAAATTTAGAGTAATTCCATAAAATATTACAAAAACAAGTTTATGTTTCAAAAATATAATTAAAATATTATTTAATAAAATTCTACAACTACAAAAGTTTAAATTTGAAATTTTTGGATTTATGTTCGAGTTTAGTTTTTGGTTTTGAATGGGTTAGGGAATTAAAATCTAATTTTGGAGGTTTAGAATTTAAATTTGTGGTATTTTTGCAACAAAAAAACAATTTCATTATATATTTATAATTAAAACAATTTAAATTCATTATATATCTTAAAACAAAAAAAAAATATGGCAAAAAATACCATTACAATATTACTTAATAAAATTCTACAACTACAAAAGTTTAAATTTTAAGATTTTGGATTTAAGTTCGAGTTTAGTTTTTGGTTTTGAATGGGTTAGGGATATAAAATCTAATTTTGGAGTTTTAAAATTTAAATTTGTGGTATTTTGCAACAAAAAAATAATTGTGTGATATATTTTGAGTTAAATCAATTTTGTGATGCATTTGAAATTAAAACTAAAAATATGGTAAGAATCTCCAAAACAACTATCCAAATGAAAATTCTTAGAAATGATTTATCATTTAGATCAACCAATGGTCCATCACATACTACTTCCTTTGAAGGTATAAAATATAAGATATGGAGACATACGTTTCTTGAGATTTTAAATTACTTCAAATATAAAATTATTCTTGATTACATTAATCAATAACCAAGAAGAAAAGTGGTACACTAACAGTAACATAAACAACCAGAACCAGGTGCAGCAGAAACAGGTTGACATCCTCCACCTTTGATAGTGCTACAACCTCTTAGGCTAAGACACATTTGTGTACATCTTGCATCATCTTCCTTTGTATCACATTTTCCAAATTCTCTATGATAGTTGCAACAATTTGCATTGCTAGGCCACACAATCTCTCTTGCAGCACCACCTACAAGTACATACATACTTACATACATATTGATCTTGTTTCAAAATGGATTAACTTTACGAAATTAATACTCACCGGAAAGTAAAAGAGACAGAGCTAGGATAGCAAAGAGAATGGCTTTTGAGGCGACCATTTCTGATTATCTTTAAAATATAATCTGTTAAGCTCTTAGCTGTAGGATTGTTAGTATGATATAAAACGATGTGTATGATATATATACTAGTACAGTGGTACTCACTTGTTTGCTAGAAAGGAAACTTAGATAATCAAGATCTTTTAATTTATTACAATCTTTACACCAGAATGTTATGTTACTCAAAATAGTTACAAGAAAATAAGTTTTCGTTGATTTGGTAATTGATTTTCTTGAGATAAAAAAGGACATGAGATTTTACGTTGCTGAAAATAACATTAACAAAATGATAGTAATCTAGTTTTAATAGGACAGTGTAGTTTTAAGTCCAAAGATCTGTAATATCTGAATTTCAAATTTATCTGTATAATACTCTCTCTCTCGTACTCTTAATTACTCGTCTGTAAATTTACATTAATTAGCAAGAATAAAATCTTTAATAATTTGAACAACAATAAGGGAAAACAATCTCACTTTCCTGAAACCTACTTTTTTGTAATATCAAGTTATAATAAACTTTTTAACCCAAAAAAAAGTTATGATCAACTTGGTTTCGTTTTGGTTTATTTTTTAAGAAGATAAAAGATATGGAGTTAAGAGTGACAAAAAAAAGATATGGAGTTAAAGAAAATACCCGTTCCTTTTAACGAAAAAAAAAAAAATACCCGCATAAAACCTAAACCCTCTTTCTCATTTAGAAGGATTTGGCAGCCTGATGACAATGGTCCTGGTGCATGTAAAGTTGTAATTTGTAATATTAACAAACAAAATTTATCAAACAAAATTTATTTTGAAAAACTGAACTAATTCAGATAAATTCGACTAATTATTTGACATAAATTTAAAATCCTTTTAATTCTCGACGAATATATCATTATTGTTAGGACTGAGAAAAAACCGTAACAACATATATAAAAATTAATTATAATTATAATTATAATATAAGAAAAAATTATTTTAATTCACATACACACAACTTATATATTTATAATATTTTTTTTTTACTTTTGCTCAAACATTTTTAACGAATAAAAGTGATTTGATTTAGATATTTAAATTTTATTTTAAATTTTGTACGTTTTTATTATTTTTATATACACATTTTTTATTTAGTATTAGTTGTAATATCTTATATTTTACATATAAAACTGAAGCCAAATCGAATTAAAGTACATTTTTACGGTTTTTATGGTTTTTTTAAATTGTTTAAACCGTAAACCGTAGCTGAACTTTAAACCGAATAGTTTTAATTTTCATAAAATCGAAAAATCGAACCGTAAACCGGAATGCCCAAGCACATAAAGAAGTTGGAAGAGATAGTTTCATCAACATTTACATATCTTGAAACCTCTTAAAACACTTTTGTGCTTGTTATTACTATTTCCCGATATAGTACAAAGCGGAGACTTTGATTCTCTGCAGATAACACAAGAAACACGAATAATCAAACTTATTATATATATCTTCTCTCTGTCACAGTAAAACTTCTTCGACGAGGCTTGTTCCTTCTTTCCCTCCGTCTTCTTTCCATTACTTCTTCATCTTCGACCACTTCAATCTCCAAGTTTTCACTGATCTCCACAACGTTTCTTGAAGTAACATAAGGGAACAAAACCGATCTATAACACCATAAAAGCGCAGGTAAAATAGCAACATATAAGTACATAGAAGTCCAAACGCATAAAGTCCATCTCCAATTATAAGCCAATCGTTTAAACAAAGGCGGTTTCGAAGTTATAATGATCTCTGCTTCATATAACTGAGGTAATGTCCAAGTATGTGCACGTGGAATCAGAGTGGCTCGTATGGCTTTAGTTCTTGGCCATTTCTCTTGATGTTGTAATGCATCGATTCTCATTGTTTGTGCTTCGTTTGCTATACCGGCGACAAGTGGAATACTCATCACAAATGTTCTTGCAAGTCTTATAGGTTTGCTTCTGAAACGTAACATACAAGGTTGACTTGATCTTGCTAATGTTTCTCCTTTCAGTGACAAGAGCTCTACGTTTAACTGTGAAAACATTCACAAGAAAAATTGATCCATTTATGATTGATTCTATAGCAAATGTTACATGAAGCAGAGATTTTGATTAAATCTCTAAGACATATAATAGCAAGATTCGCCTTTTTTTGTCATTAATCTATTGGAACCACACAATGGTTCTAACATCAACCGCAAAAATCACAACACATTAGGAGTATTACTGGTTTATGTATGTTAATGAATTTATAAATATCCAAGAAGTTAGAAATTTTTATTTTCAAAACTATTAAAAATCTTTAACAAAAAATCATAAAAATCAAAATAACACAATTTATCTTTAAATTTGATTCTTTATGTTATTAAACTTTTTTTTTCGAAATAACATAATTTTATCTTTGAATTTGATTATTTATACTTTAATATTAAAATATTTCTAAAACCATTAAAACATTTAAGTATATTGCTATTATAAAATTCAATAATAAATCAAACAAAGAACATTGAATAATACACAATTTCAACAAAAAATATAAAATCATTAATACTAAATTTCTAATTTCATTCAAATCTTATACCCAATAACACATAGTAAATTTTGATTTGAGGGTATTATTAATTCACTATAACTTTTATTTTGACTGGTTAAAATTCATCAGAATTGTGGAACCATAATACCATTAAATGGATATGACTAATTAAAAATAGAAATATACCTGAAATAAGCCAATTCTTCGATTAAGATCAGATTCAGGCATCCAAAGCAATAACGAGACATGAACATTATGACCAACAGGAACACCAAATGGTTTCTTCTTCTTGTCGATCAAGCTAAACAAAGCACTTGGGTTCTCTTCAGTGTAATCAAAGAACAATCTCTCTCTAACCACCACTGGCTTTTCTATATACAAACTCACCATCCCATAACCTATACCAACCGCTAAGATCATCGCCAACACCATCACCATCGACACGTGGCATGCACCCATTATCCCAAACCATGTCCTCCTAACAACTCTCGCCCCACCTCCCGTTATCCGCGACGGGGCCTGTTTAACCGCATTTTCCGCCGCGGATACGGTGGCGGCCGCTCGGCGGTAGGAGCGGTAGAGGAGGAAGAGAGGTGAGGTTAATACAACGAGTGCGTCGTAGATGAGATCGGCTTGGATAGTGACTAGAACCATGAACCAGTCGGCTCGTAATGGTTCAGGGATGGTGAGCGTGAGATCGTTGTCCTCTTCTTTCATTTGTTTTGGGTTGTGTTTTAGAGGAAAACATCGCTGTCGTTTAAAGGATAAAAAGATCTGCATGAGGAAAATGAAACGTGGTGGTTTGTGTTATTGAGTAGTGCCACGTTGCTGCAATGATATGATCATACTGAATTATTTATCCATATTGGATATGTATTTCAGCAGCATTTTATTTAGATGATCGATTAGTTTTAGAGAAAATTAATCTTTGTACCATAAAAAGCACTTTTAATTAGCATTTATATTATAATATTCTAATTTTTAGACTATATCTATTGGTGAGTTTTAAATGTCCATTTTACCTTTCTATGCGAAAAGGAAACCACAGGCGTGTTAGATTTTTTTTTAAAATATTTTTTTTAAAAATAAAAAAATAACCGTTATATTGTCAAATCAAAGTTACCTTCCCTATTTTTTCTCCTCACTCATCTCCACTATGAAATTTTCCATATCTCTCTCATATTCACTGTTCATTCATCTTCTTCAACTCATCTTCACTATTTCTTCTTCTTCTTCGTCTCTATTTTTATTAAATTTACAAAATGGAAGCGTCGACCAGCCGTAGGAAATTACAACGAAAGAGGAAAAGGGATTCCCCACATGCATCTATAGACAAATTACCAGATCCGGTCAATGAAATAGTTTCTGGCGATCTCGTTTTCGACCCAATGAAATTACTAGGTTGTTCGTAACAGGGCAATATCCTCCAAGTGGCCGAATAAACTCCTACTCGAAACTGGAGTATATTCTAGATCTGGTCGACGCGCTTAAAGGTATCCCCGACCTTGAATACCTGAAAGCTTCCTGTTTTGGGCCGTTGTTGGAATTACCTGTGCAGAAGTCGTCCTTGTCTGGAAAACTTGTCCACCAGATGCTCTGCAGATCTCTGGTCACAGTAAAAAGACATGAGATGTGGTTTATATTTGGTGGACATCCATTTAGGTTCTCCCTTCTTGAGTTTGGGATAGCCACTGGTCTAGAGTGTGGACCGTATCTTGAACCGCAGGAGATAAGTAGGTTGCAAAACCCTGCTGATCCGAGGAAACCCTACTGGAGTGTTCTCTTTCCAGAGGACGAAGAGGGAATCACCATAAAAGATGTTGTGGACATGTTGAAGGATGATGCTCTACTACCACAGCGTGATAGAATGCCATCTTGGCGTCGCATAAGACTAGCATTACTGGTCATCGTTGAAGGGGTACTCATATGCAGCAAACAGTCTGTCCGTGCAACTTCCCCGATTGTTGAGATGTTGAAGGATATCAAGGCATTCGAGGCTTATCCATGGGGGCGTGAGTATTTCCGATTGACTTTGAGAATGGTTAAGCTGGGGGAAAAGTGCAAAAATCT